>BPTQ01000006.1:142305084-142325589 GCA_019973895.1 Chrysanthemum seticuspe
GCACCTCCTGCCTGCCCAGAAATGGGTGACATACGGACTAGGTGTCGGGTTTCACACCGCTCAATACATTCTGATATTTATGAGAGATGGAAGGTTCCATCTCTCAACCTCGAGTATTATTATAGAAAGTGAAAGAGAGTGATTCAAGGGATTTGGAGATTGAAAGAGAGAGATCTTAAGGTAGAATAAGCGGTGAAACACAATACCAAACTACACATACACTTTTCAATATAGAATTTTAACCATAGTTCTCGGTACCAATCTAGTATAGAACGTGTAGAAACCTAAATATCACCAAAAATCCACCAAAAACTCAAACTTTTTCAAATCACCAAAAACGTAGTAAACCAACTAAAGAACACAATTTCAAACTTAAAACAACCATGAAAATACAAATCTTAGTAGTTTTCACAAATCCAAAAGTAAACCATTCGAACTTAGTAGAACCAACCCAACAAAAACCTAACTTTTCACTTCCAATAAAACAAAAAGTTCGATCGCTGAATCGAGAGCCTGAACTAAACATAAAAGTACCAACAAAATTCAAACTTTAACACAAGAAATCAACCAAATGATGCAAAAACCACTAAACTTTTTCAAACTCAAAAACCACCTAAAAACCACTATAAATCCAAAGATGTGCAAGATATGATCTAACCATGGCTCTTGATACCAATTTTAAGATATAACTTTTCACATACACATCAAACCATAACACAAAGTGGCGAATAAGATGGAATTCTAGAGAGAGAAAGTTAGAGGTTTAGGGAACTTAGTGAGAGAAAGTGAAAGATATTATTATGAGCTCCAACTCTCTACCTTGGAAGGTAGAGAGTATTTATAGTCTTACATAACTCGCCACACTTTGGGCTGTGGATCAGGCATACAGTGGGTAAAGACCCGTCCGTCCTCCACGGTGTTACTTAACTAATATACTACTTAACTTAAAAGAACTACGACTACGAGCTTTCTAACGATTACATATACTTGAGGTGACCGACTCTTTAATACCGGGAATTTCTAATTCCTAACAAAGGAACTTTTATATAAAGCACATTAGTAGTGTAGTTTGTGTACTTTCTGTTTTGCCTCAAACCCGCAACATAGAACCTTCCATCCTTTCTTGCTCTTCATTCTTGAAATGGCCACAAAAAGCTGTGTGGGAAGAAAAAACTCGAGTCTTATTCTTTTAAGCCCTTTAAAAAATTTCATGTCTTAGCTCAATCATAATATAAAGATAACATGGAGCATCAATATAGTAAAGTCACTGAAAAATAGAACCTTGATTACAAACTTGCTAAGAAAAGTAAACAACTAAACATTTTGTTTTCACCTAAGAAAGACATGAATAGTAAATATGATATGAACCATAGGCAAAAGCTAACAGTTTTGACCCATTCACACACTAACTAATGGGTCGATTTGGGTTATGTATTATCTAAAACGGGTCAAACAGGTTAAGCTACAAGATTTAACAAATTAGGAAACGTGGATCAAACGCGCTGGAAGGCATCTGGAATGTATTCCAGTGCATAAAGAACCTTCTAAATCATTTTATAAAAAAAAATGCAATTTATAATAGTCGTAATATGGCCCATGTCAAGTTAAATGAAATATATGTATAGGGAACTCACTTGGGGTATCACACAATCCTCCAAAAATCACAAGTACTGATAACAATCACGACGAAAGGTGAAGAGGGCCAATGTAAGATGTCATCATCATAAACGATATCTAGTGTCATGATACTTATAAGGCGTAGTTAATTGATCCCCTCGCAACCGGGTAGAATCATACACCCTGCGGAAATTGATCACATGTGCTTCAGCATAGCATTCCTACATAAATCAATTAAAAGCACCCTAAAAAATTAAGTATAATGCATAGCTGATATTTAAGAAATAATAAAGACAATCTATAATAGTTGCTTCAATAGTGAAAAATAAATTTCAAAAAGTGAAGTGCTACATGATGAGATTTTAGCTCGTCTTTGTGACCAATGCCTAGTCAGATGTGAAAAAGGAAAAAAAAACATTGATTAGTGCGGGTTCCTTACAAAATTTCACTCGATATGAAGAAATCTACATAATCACTTAGAATTCTTTACTGTAAATGGGGCAAAAGAAGTAATTGGGCAAAAGAAGCACCCTTTTTTCGCTACAACGGACATTCAAGTAACGAAAACATAAAAAATGACACGAAAAACAAAATGAAATGCAAAAAAGTTGCAATCTTCGGACCATATGGGGGTGTTTGGGATTGCTTACCAAAGCTGCTTATTTGGTCATTGCTTTTTAAAACTGATTTGGAAGAAGCAACTTCAAGTAACTTTTTCGAAACAACATATTTTAGTCACAAAAGCAAACAAAAATTGATTATCTATTTTATCAAAAGCAATAAGCAGAAAATTAACCTCAAATGTTTCTTTAGAACAGCTTAATTAAACCAAGTAAACAGATTAATAAACAAAAAACCTTCTTTTCCAGTCTCCCCCTCAGGTTTGAGGAGCGCTTTTAAAGATATAGTTGTTGTATTGTTTGAACATGATATACACATAGGAGAAACTCATGTTTAAGGTCTAAATGTAAGGAACCTCGGCTAAAAAGAGAAAAAATGGTATTGAGTTGATACCTTACTCTTTGAAGTAATTGCATAACTGCTTCAATCATTTTATGGGAACTTCTACCAATTGCTTGAATGCCATCTACATTTGGAGATCCATTGGAACCATTTGAAGACGACCATATGCTTTCCTGATCAATCTGTCTTTTATAGTCTTGCCTTCTTTCATTAAGTGCAGTAACCTGTGATCGTAAACATTCTAACTTAGCAGCTTTTTATATCTACAAGATACACCATAAGACGTTATATGCATAGTACTACAATATAGTAATGCACTTAATCACTAAATATATTGATCCATCCCACCACAACTGCTAATTTTTTATCACCATTAATGTTGATAATGAATCCACTAACCATTCTTAAGTTAACTTAATAACAAAATTTAGCGGGTGTTTGGAATAGCTTATTTTTTTAGCTTTATAATCAATTAACCAAAATACAACTTCAAAATTTTCAAAGTAACCCAATGAACCAAAAATCGTACCTTCTTTATCGACGGTGAACTACTAACCTTCAAAAGATCCCCAATTTGAGTTGAAAAACCCTAATACATGAACATACAAAAAAGAAAGAACCAGAATACATAAACTATTTGGTGATAATTCCATATGTAAAACAACCACATCAATTAGTTAATCATTTGTATGTTATTAATATTATTCTCAACTGAAAACAATACAATATCAATAGTGATAATAACGTGAGTTTATGCATGATAAACTGTACCATATTTGTATATATGAATTTTTGAAGAGAGACGTACAGTAAGAAATCATTGTAAGTGGCCTTGTATGAGTGCCCTTTAGTTTGGCATGCAACAAACATTACGCGTAATTGATTAATTATTTCAGTGAAGGACGGCCTAAATGCAGGATCAGGGCCCCAACATAGCTCCATTAGTCTTCTCCACTGAGAATCAATGTGTTATTCACAATACCCCCTGCAAAAATACTTTGGTGTAAGTAAAGATGTATAAAAGAGTGTTTTGAACTGCTCGCAGATGACTATATAATATGACATGGATCATAAAAAAATGTACGGATTTGCATGCATATCCATAGGAGAAGAAAAAGTGGGGAGTAACTTCCTACAAATACACTCCTATGTCTATAAGGTGAGGAGTAACTTCCTACTAAGTAAAAAGTTCCTTACCAGGATTTCTCTCTATGTTACTGCTGCTGCATAACAAACTTCCAGTGATGCCTTACCTAAAGTGTAATTTCTAAGCACTATGTATCTGATGGTTAACTAATCTCATAGCATTATTATATACAATGACAGACAAGTTTCTTACATAACAATCAGTTCAATCCTAACCGCTAACCTTACAAACACAGTGTGTAATCCACCACATTTTCTGTACCAGAAACATAACACACATAAAAGCTATTGTTACAACTCCTATGACTACCACAGTAGTTGTCATCGTAAGAAATAAACAAACAAACTATCGACTGCCAACTTATCTCTACTACTAAATGTTTGCATACCCATCACAAAAACTATATAAATCATAAACAAAAAATTAACCAAGTATGAATCATGAGTATATAAATTGATAAAAGTTCAAACCACCTGTAAGTAAGCTAGACCGACAATAGATGGATTCCACTTATCAAAAGCCTTGTCCATAACACATCCATTAAATACCTAAAAACAACAACATTCAATTAAAAAATATATAAATTAGTAACTATTCCACACATATACCGAAAATTGAAAAAAAAATATAAAGCTAAAGGGAAGGGTTATAACTGGTTTTTCGAAACGAATGAGTGAGCGAAACAACAAAATTTAAAAATATCCGGCCTTTGAATTTGAATTAGAATTGCCCCTGTCCTGAATAGCTTACTTTTTGCTGCTTTGGCTCGTTTGTGATAAGTTATAACAAAAGTTGATCCAATATAAGTAACTATATCAGTTCAAATTGTCACCCTATGATCTAAGAAAGAAAATGTTAAAAAAATAACATGTTCAAGTAGCACATTTAGGTTGCCTCTAAAGACATGATGAGTCTCTCCAAGAATGGGTTTGAAGAGAGCCACACCAAACATTAGAGGGCGTAAAGTATATATGCTCCAACAAACAACTCATGTGAATCTCTCGAGTGGGGTCCCACCATTGACACATCTGCTAAGTATGTCATTGTTGACTCTATATATTGATTCTTCATAACATTGAAGCTGCAGCTTGGGAATGTTGAAGATGGTGGAAACCGAAGGAGAAAAAAAATATAATTTCCCTCGTATCTTAGAGCCAAAATAGTCCATTAACATTGAAACTAAATTACATTGATAAGCAATAGCCAGATAGGGTGGTCCTGCTCATTTAAACCTTTCTCAAAATAACACATAATTTTATACCCTAAAATTAGTTACCTCACCTCTAGACAGTCTCACAAAGAGTAAGTTGTGTAACTGACAAAATCTACTAAATTACTAATACATTATTTCCCGTGGCTATATTACAACTTATATCCATTAAGTAACTGTTAAATGAGTGTGTAACTATAGATACGCATTTATACCGTAAAGAATAATTTAACAAAATATTAAGACTAACCGCTTATATAGAATGATCAAAGTCCCACTCCATGAGTATGGCATCTAAATGAAAAAAATAAACAAATAAATAACCAAGGCATCAGAGAGTTAATCTAGCTTTCGGATGCAATAAACCATCTTTGCAGATGTAAATTTTGTTACCTTTAAAACATCTAACTATCAATATGCTTGCATATCCAAAGACTAAGAAAATAATAAATACGCAAAAGAATATAGTCACAATAAATAAGCGACCAATATCATATTAGATCAATATCCATTGACGCCTCCTGTGTGTTGTAGAAAAGGGCACATGGGTTAAATGTAAAACCTGTACAAAAGGAAAATAAATTTTTTATAAAAATGATATACAATTAGAAACCAAAAGATAATAAGAACGATTGCAATCAAACTGAGATAAAACCAAGATAAAAAATCAAACCCCAAAAAAATAGATCCAAACATGGTATTGATTTGGTGAATATGTTTTTTGAATTAGATGAGACGTTTTGATATTTCAATGGATATGATTTTAGAAATGCAGAGTGAAAACGGGGCGTTTGAAAAAAATGGTTGACTGGCATTGAAGTTTAGGGTTTCAGTTTTGTTTAGTTGATAAGACGGAAGATGGTAAAGTTGAAGAAGAAATACCACTTTAGAAATAAGACTGTATACAACAAACTGTGGATTGCCTCAGTGGTTGAGGCCCTTGTCTTTGAACATCAAATCCCAAGTTCGAACCCTGCAATCTACAAAATTTTTTTTCTTGTGTAAACGGATATTGTGCCTCGTTACCATTTCCACCTCATCAAATGATGCGCCATGTCAATATTAAAATGCCTAGTCAACATTAGTGACGTGTCATATGCAGTCTCATATATAGCAAATTTCTAAGTATAATTTGCAAAACATTTTTCATATTATATTTCGCTTCAATGGTAATTTGATACATGGATCGTGCTCCATTTTAAAAACCATTTGTTTTGAAAATAAGAGCTACGAGGCTCTGGTACCAATTGTGAAAACGCAGAGGGGGGGGGGGGGTGAATACGTTACCGTTTAAAAACGTTAGATCTTTTGTATCAAATCGCTTATGAAGCTTGTTATAATATGAAAGTACCAATTATTGTTTGTGACTAATATAAAGCATAGTAAACCAAGTTGTCACACAAGCATCAACATCAAACCACATCACAAGCAATTATAAAAGTGAAGAGATAAAGAAAGGAAAGTGCAAACCGAACACGAGGATTTATAGTGGTTCGGTCACGGATCTCCTCTCCGCCCTACTCCACTCCCCGAGTACCCAACTCGAGAGTTACTTCACTAAATCAACAAGCTCCCTTCTCGGGGGAGAAAACCTTACAATCGTCGCTTACACTTTTTCCGGTACAAAGCTAAATACCGGGTTCTAGTTCGAGGTAGAACCAATCTAACGTCGCCTATACAATATTTCTTACACTAAGCTAGATGTCGAGTTCTTTCCGGGTACAACCACTCCCGTTATGTTTTATGGCCCAACATAACAAACCTTGTGTTTTATGGTACAAACACATAACCCATCTAATCTAGTTTGGTGAAAGTGTTGTGATGATGCAATAATGTTTACAATGATGATCCATGACATAAATGTCTAATGGATATGAATGACTAATCTAAATGTGTCTTCAATCAATGAGGATATCAAGAGATCTTGAATCTTCATATGTTGATATGCTTTGGTGAATGAGGATGGCTAGATCTCCAAGCTTTCCTTGGTTGATCAAAATGTAAAGTATGCTTACAACAAAGATGAATGTTAGAAGCATTATGATCATGTGATGATGAGGGTGATTAATGTATGTTACTACATGGTTATCTATAGATCTAAAAGATGAAAGAAATACAGAGAGAATGTGTGTTGGAAGGGATGAAGAAATGATAAAACAATGGGTTGGTATTTATAGCCAAAGTGGTAATAAAAAATATAATAATTTATTAGATTTGATATCTTAGAATATCTTTCAAAATCTTTCTAAAATCTTTTAAAGATTTGGATGACACTATGCATGGGGTAATAAAAGAGTGTTTTCCTTTTTATGAAAAATACATTTAAACAAATGTATATACTTATTTAAAAGGTAAGTTACTTGTAAATAAAATGTAAGTAACCTTTTGTAAAATAAAATATCTAGTTGAGTGCTTGTCAAAACAAAATATATTTTGTCAAGTGTAAGTAAACTTTAGTACTTGTATGAATATTATAGTTAGTTTACTTATACAAATAAAAGTATATATTTGTTAGACATTTTACAAAAGATGTATTTGTATAAAATACTTGTGAATGCAAAATGCAAAATGTAAAATGAGGTTCGAAATAGAATGGTTAACCTATTAAAATACTTAGTGACTCTAAACGTATTTTAAACATTCTAAATGATTTGTTAATGGGTTTGATCATAATGCCACATAACAAACATGTACGAACCTGTGTTGTAACATACGAGGACTTGAGACATCGAGAGGTGTTGAATGTATGTTGAGACAAAATGTGATTACGAGTAACTTGTACATTTTACGTTATATATTACAAGTTACATGTTTGTCATCAATCAAAACAAACGAGACTGTATAGATTAAATATCGTAATATTTGCACTAACAGTATTATTACCAAAATTGTGTTTTAGAGTTTTATCTTTTGTTATGTTTTATTCGTTGGAGGCTTCATCCTCGTTTATCAACCCTCTGATTAGGGTTATCAAAATTTTCTTCCGTGTCAGTTGGCATCTATAGCTTGTTAGTATTATGGATGGTGAATAGTGTAGATGATTCAAAAATCCATACTATTGGTAGGGTATGATCTGGTGAGTACATGGATAATAGTTTTACCAAATATATGAAAGAACTTGACAGAAGTTACACTATGCTAGAAGAATTACGTTCAGTGATCGTAGGTGGGCCATCGATCCACAAGAAACACGAGGGTAGCAATTATGGATGTTAAATAATTCTTCCAACCATAGGCGGATCTATTAACAACCGTAGGTGCAATAATCCCCGTTCAAACTAGGAGGATTGATGAACGAGAGGAAATATCAAAGATGGATAATTGACTACCAATAATCAAATTGTTTCATTCAAAAGTTTTGATCAATAATAAGGAATTTTATTTAATTATTGAGAATTACGAGGCTAGGAATTTGGTGTCAAGAAAAGTGGTTAATTATTTCAATTAACCAATGGAGATTTGTCCGATCAGAAAAACACAGTTTCTTGGATTCCAATATCTATCTGTAGGTCCTCTAAACGTGAAGTGTTTTTGAATTAGATGACATGGAGGATTGTCATATTCGGTTGTGAAAAATCATGGTGATGTGAGGTTCAAGGTTTCTATGATTTAAAACGTAATTTCTACCTTTTCTTATGAGAAAGAAACAAAATTGTGATGATTTCATCTGAAGAGCAAGTACATGTACCAATGGCCAAGGTTGAGACTGAAGAAAAAATATTGAAGACTGAGGTTGTTGAAAAACACGTTGAGAAAATCCAAGAACTTTAATTTGTGAGCAATATGAAGACAAAAAATCAACTTTGGTGGAATCAACAAAAGAAGTAGTTATGACAGTTTGAAGATTGGTGAAGTCATTCAAGACTTTAGTATGTATCTTAATGAAAGGAAGACGGATAAGGTTAGATATTTGAAGCATCTAAAAAATTACAATAATTCATCAAACAAGTCTATCTACCCCAAGAGCTCGAAGATAGTTTTTATTTTGAAGAAGGAATATTATTTGGAACTAATCAATCAAAGATCGGGTTCGTGTGTTGACTTATGAGAGTGTGAAAAGTGAGTGAAGATTAAAGAGGTTAGTCAAAAGTTAAGTGTTTACTCCAAGAGCAAAATTACACATGAGAACTTGTGGTCGAGTTATTTTCAAGTGAGGGTGAATGATGGGGACAAGATCATGACCCAAAGCCTAGCAAGAGTCTAAGAGGCAAAATAAGTCGAAAATTGTCGAAAGGGGCCTAAATGCGTCACATCAGCCTAGGATACACCGCATTTGGCCATCAAGTGAAGCCAGGCCTTATCCTGTTTAGAAGATGCGCCGTATCCCCTCGAGTGCATCGCTTTTAAGGGATTCAATGCTAAAACCATGTTTTTAAGTTTTTGGTATTTTTTATATTTTTAAGAAAGCGCAAGGGTGTGTTTAGGATTTTTTTATTTATTTATTTTTTATTTTTATTATTATTTTTTTTAATAAATTTGAGTAGGTTTTTTCCCGCAAGCCATTCATACTTATAAATAAAAGGCTTGTTTTCATTGTTTAATTATTGGATTATTAATAAATTTGTGTTTTAGAGTTTTATCTCTTGTTAGGATAGATTTCATCCACGTTTATCAATCATTTGATTAGGATTAACAAAATTCACTTTCGCGTGCTAATATGTTTAAAGTTGTGTCTCATATCATGTCTGAACTTGCGTGATAACATATTTTTGTTGTAACCGCTAATTTCACTTTTTCACAAAGAAATAAAGCAATACCATGTAAGTTTAGGTATTTTGATAAACTCAACAACCATAAATGTGGTGGTAAGTCTATCTTTTGTAACAAAAGGTAATTTTTATAACAAATTTTTTATTAGCCCCTACCCTGCCTTCTTATAAGATGGTTCCTCTCTTGGGTGATGAATGGGCTAGTGGCCATTAGATAAGTTGTGGGATCAAGTCTGAACATGTAGTATATGTTAATATATACGGAATAAAAGGTGTAGAGTATGTTAGATTATAGAGTGTGCTTGTGTGTCTGCAGTTCTGTACCACTAAAATAAATAGAAAACTGAGAGGGTTCGATTACAAAAAATGTTTAGGTTATTCATACCTTCTAAATGGATATCTGCGTCTCCTCATTTATTTTATTTTACTTTAACTTTTTGTTATAAAACTAGAACTAAAAGTAGGAAATATAAAATATAAAGTTTGATAAGTCAAAACTAATAAAAGACAAAAATAAAGAACATCAAATGATAAAAAATTGTCTTTACCGGTCAGAATCCTATAAAAAGACCTCTAACAATATCCTTATGAAAATGGGAAGTGATTTGCACACTCTCAAATTTTATTGGGACACTCCAGTGTACAAATAGTTAAAGCAGATTATATTTACAGTATAACTGTCTGATGCATACCATTAAATGTCCCAATAAATTTTAAGAATGAGCCAATCACTTCTCTATAAAAAATACGTTGTGACGAGTGAGAGTGGCGGTGACACGTGGAAAGATAAAGGATGATAATGACTGTACCTTTACCATACCTACCATACAAGCTGTGGTGAGCGGGATGGCTTGGAGTTTTGTATAGCCAAAACTTTAACGTTTTTCATAAACTTCCATGTTCATCTTCAAAAGTGATTTGGGCTTCCGTAGGGGCTAATTTAAGCTTCATTGGGCTTACTCCAAATGATTCTAAAAGGTAGATAACTAATAAAAAAAATTTAGTTATCCTAATTTTTTTTAATGCGTTAGATTAATGTATATAATCAGAGGAGTGTTATTTTACATACCAAGACTCATTTCTTCCATCAATTTAAAAAAAAATCAATAACTGAGATTAAAAACATTTTATTATTTCACATATTTTTTATAACTTAAATATCTCTTAAACCGTTAATCGTTAAGCAAAAATAATTACACCATCGCGACGAGCATTTAATTATCTTTCTATAGACGGGCACTTTGATATACTTTCGAAAAAAGAAAAAAAAAATCGTATTTTTCACGTTTTTTCGTTTTTCTTCGAAACTGGAATTTGCATGAAATATCATATATGATTTAACACTAATTTGAAAATCACATGTGATATTAGTGTTAAATCACATATGATACGTAATATCATATGTGATACTAGTGTTAAATCATATATGATAAATCACATATGATATACATATCATATATGATTTAACACTAATTTGAAAATCACATGTGATATTAGTGTTAAATCACATATGATATGTAATATCATATGTGATATTAGTGTTAAATCACATATGATATGTAATATCATATGTGATACTAGTGTTAAATCATATATGATAAATCACATATGATATACATATCATATATAATTTAGAGTAAATTACACCGTTCGTCCTTGTGGTTTGCGTTGACCGCAGGGTTTCGTCCTTTGACCAAAAAAGTTGCACCGTTCGTCCTTAAGTGTGAAACGTTATGCACCGTTCGTCCCTCCATCCATCTGGGCCCACCAATTCCCAATAACGTCCGTTAACTAAGGTTTTTAAAGGGGTATATCCGTCATTTTCCTAGCAACTAGCATTTATACCAATTTTTAAAGTAAAAATTACATAAATCGTCCAAAGTGGTATATCACCACTTACCCATTTCTCTCTCTCTCTTTAACCTAGCCGCCGACCACCTTAAACCACCACCACCGCAACACCGCCGCCTACCACACTACACCACCCACCTCAAAACACTCCCCACTCTCCCCTCTTTCCGATCCACCAGGTCACGCGCCTAAAAACCCTCACCTACCTCTTGGTATACACTCACGTGCCACCACTACCTCACCACAACGCACCACCGGTTCTCTTTTTCCGGTGCCACCAACATTTATATTTCTCTTCCCAACTCTCAAACCCAGATCTGAATAAATCCGTCACTTCACAAGTATCGTGACAATTGAAATATCACACTCACCCGTTTAGTCGAAAACCTTAAATATGATCTTTTGGGCTTTTAAAGATCTCACGTATCTATTTATGAGTCTGTTGTGAATCAATAGTTCCTGGTGAGACTCATTTTCGGCTTCAAGATCTAATATAAGGTCTCGGGTAGGTTAAGTGTCATTGTTTTTACTTTTTCTGTCAACGAAACTAAGAAAGAAAATAACATTTTTGTTATTGAACTTTCTATATATTCGGATAGTATCAAAGATCTATGATGATAACCTTTTCGTGTGAATGATCTTGTAAAGGTTTTGAGAGCACGAGAAGGATAATTGAGATCTTGTTACCTTTTTTAATTATTAAATTGTTTCGGATTTGTGATGATGGTTGGTTTGTAGGTGGATGAGTAGATCAATGATGAGTTTGTTTGTTCTCGTTTATCAAGTTCTTTAAAGGTTTTTGAACATCTCATATGAGATACGAGAGGAAACCAAACTGAGATCATGACAATATTTCAATTTTGTTCTAGTTTATGTCGAGTCATGTAGGGTCTGAATAGTGGAATGGAGATGACATAAAGGTTAGTTTTGGATAGATTGTTTGATGTTGAAGGCTGTTGAATGCTTAAATGCCATATTTACTTAACGAAAGGTCCATGGACTGATGATGTTAAAGTTAACTGAAGTCCAAAGAAGTTTTGGTGTTTGGAATTTTGGTTTTTGGTCTTAATCTTGGTCAGTCCGTCTCTTCTTCTTCTTCTTCTTCTGATATTAGTAATAACTGTTAAGGACCAAGGAAGAAGACCAAGAGTATGAGGTCATGATGTTGTTGGTCACGGTCAAACTTATTTCTGCTTCATCTCCTTTTTCTGTTCTTACGCGTAAAAAACAAAGCCTTTAGGCGTACACACAGCTTATGCGTAAGACTTTAGCCAAGCAGTATAATTGTCTGGTTGGTTCTTGGCCTCGATTCAAGATCATACTGGGTACTGCTGCTGATTTTTAGTGGTAAATTTGTGATGTGATGAGTTCAATTTGAGAGTTAATTTGTTTCTTGTAATCGGTTGGAATAAAAGGAGTATTAAGAGGTTTGGTTGTTTATCGGTTGGAGAAGGAGGGCAGACAGGAAGGAGAAGCACGTGGGTTATGGCTGGTTTTGATGGTGATAGGAGAGGTAAAAGAGGAAGGAGGTGGGGAAGATGAAAACAGGCGTGGGAAGAGGGTAGGGTAGGTCACAAAGTATATAAGGTGTAGATGAAATGACATTTTTACCCTCATGTGCAAGTCACATGAGGGGAGTTTAATAGTCAAACTTAACGTCGTCTGGTCAAAGGATGAACGGTGCATAACGTTTCCCACTTAAGGACGGACGGTGCAACTTTTTTGGTCAAAGGACGAAACTCTGCGGTCAACGCAAACCACAAGGACGAACGGTGTAATTTACTCTATAATTTAACACTAATATCACATGTGGTTTTCAAATTAGTGTTAAATCATATATGATTTTTTCATGCAAATTTCAGTAACGTAAAAAAAACAAAAAAATAAAATAAAAAGAAAAACGTGAAAAACACGAATTTTTTTTTTGTCGAAAGTATATCAAAGTGCCTATCTATAGAAAGATAATTAAATGCTCATCGTAATCGTATATTTTTTTTGGCTTGACGATTAACGTTTTGAAAGATATTTATATTTGAAAAAAAGGATGAAAGTGGGTTATTTTAATTGTTATAATTAATCTCATCTATTAGATCTAATAAAATTGGAGGGTGGAGATTGATCCCTTAGTATGTAAAGAAGTTTTTATCCTCAAATGATCTTAAATCATATAATAAAAGGAAAAGAAAAAATGAAAATTAAGGGCGTGCTTGGTTGGGGGGTTAAGGGGGTGGGGAATGGGTAAGTTATTCAAAAAGGCCCACCTCACTCATTATTTAGTGCTTGGTTAGGGAGTGCAAAAGGATTGATTACCCCGTAATGGGTAATGAACAATTATAGAATAAATTGAGGGGTAAATGATTGATTACCCACCTCACTCATTCCTTTGATTCCCTTTCCCTTTCCTTTTCCCTTTCCCTTTCCCCGCTTTGAACCAAGCGGGCCTTAATTATTTGTAACAATCAAATTGGACAAATAGAAGAGCTTCATTTCTAGACTGAGTTCTCCTATTGGCTAATTGAAAGTTAAAATTAAATTGAATCGGTTAACATCTTTTAGTTTTTTTTTTCTAGATTAAAAAAGCTACATAAATTTGCATGTGTCGAAATTGTAAAAAGAAAAAGTTGGAAAAGGAGGGGATTATTTATATATAACCTAATGGGTGAGAGCCTTCTCAATCCATTATATTTTATTCCTTCCGGTTATTATATTTTATTTCTTCCGGTTAAAATAAATAGGCCCAACTTTTGAGCCCGTTTCCACTGCATTTTCTATTATCTCCCGGCCCAGTTTTTAGTCGGCTACGATACTATCACCTGATAACAAAACACGTGTAATTGTAGGTACATCTCTCATTGCCCAAGTGGTATTTCATAAACCGACTTCTACACTTTTGCAACTAAAATCCTCCTTCATCGAGAAGCAACCCTTCGTTACTGCTACTCAAGGTTTTGAAGAAAGGGGTAAACGACGGTTCAGACGATCATGACCCAACCCTTTTTTTTTGTTATAGATTCTTCTTTAGGTTAAGTCTCTTTTTAACATCTTTGTTTTATATACTTTTCTTTGTTTAGTTATTTTTATGGTTTGTTTTCAGAAGTATCAGGTTGTAACAAGAAAGAAAGATGCCGAAAATTTTGTGAGGTAACTAATCACCCTTCTTCAAAAAACGATTCACTAATACATCAAACACGGTGTGGCAATAGAAAAGGTGTTCAAACGAATGTTATTCAAGGTAATCTTTTTTTTTTCTTTTTTTTTTGTTCACTTAGTGATATAATTTTTGGTTTTTGGATAATTTGTACAAAAAGATGAAATCTTGAATGTTTGTGTAGTTAATTTGATTGTAGCATTTTTGGGTTGTTGGGTAACAATTGGTTTTATTTGACTGAAGTATGTCTAGAGGAAACCAAAAGTGTGATGCTAGATAGGGGAAAGCTATTAGTTATTTTATTAGGTCGTTAGCTTAAGCAACGTAAATATTTTGGTTAATAATAATGTACTCTCCACTTTAATTGAGGTACAAAATGCATGTTTTGCTATTAAAAAAATGGCCTTTATTTGATTTTTTGGTTGTGCAGGTTGTACTTGGTTCATACTTGGACAATATAGTATGAAAAAGCCTTAATAGGTTACTCCAAAACATGTGAACACTCATATTTTCTTTTACGGTAATTTTATATAATAATAATGTTATTGGTTTGGTTAATATGTTATTCTTAAGGTTAGACCAAAGGTACCTTAGAAATTGTCATATTGCTATGAGATTCATATCTTTCTCATGCAGCTACTCGCAGAGTCGCAGGTCTACTTCTCTTAGTTGCTTTAGACCCGAGCTGTGGTTGATTATAGGTTTTGGGGATGGTGACACTACTATTTGATTTTAAGCATTGTTGGGTGAGTTTCCATTTGAGTTTGAGTGTGAGTTTGATTGATTGCTTGATGTTTATTGGTTTCTGAACGTCTGCAGGCACATAGGTTTTAAGATTTTGACAGAGACAATGCAAAAGACAAGTTCTTATTGATTTGTTCATACCATCAATATTGTATGACTTAAATCAAGGTAAAATTTTTCCCATTACAATCTCTATACGTTTAGGCCAGATCCATTTTGAAGACACTGGGTTTTGAAATATAAAAAACCATTTGGTGGTTAGAGATGAACAATAGTTCATTTCACGATGGTCATGCAAATATTGTATATTACTCAAGTAATACCAACGGTTTGACACTATTTTCTGTCTTATTGTTCTTTATTTAGTGAGCAAGACATTTTTGAATCAGCATCTCAAAAAGATCTTATTAGTATGCTTAGGTGGCTCCTGAAATTTGGTAAATAGTGTGTAGTTTCAGCGAATCTTAGTGATAGAGCAAAGTGGTCCTCAAAATAGCCTTAAACCTCGGCAGCCAAATGCTGGCATCCTTAAAAGTAGGAGATGATATCATCATCAGAACTAAAATTAAAACCAGTTGGGCCGATTTGAGATTGTTCACCAATAAGCATTATTTCATGATACCTTCCATACAAGTATATTTTCGACTTTGGACATGGCATGACGTATGTTTTTTAAAGAAACAAACATCTGGAGGAATTTCTGGCATGTGACATTGACATTAAATTTACGAGAACAGACCGAGATAGATTCTCATGTTTGTTTAAATTGTTGTCATGCAAAGCATTAGTGCTTTGGTAGGTTTTGTGTTTATTTGAATCAGTCATGTAGGTCCTTATATAATGTTATTTTCATGTATGAACATAACCTGATTTACGATATCCTTTTGGGTACGTTTGGTTAGTTGGCAGGGATGCCAGAATATACGTTTGAACTTACAAGAAAGGAAAGCATCAGGGATTGCGGTAAACTTCAAGGTGATAAGCTTCAGTTACCTTATATCTCAAAGTTAAAATATAAGCTTGGAGGGTTACTCCTTCCATTTCCTTTTAGAACCTAACGACAGTTGGGCTTATAGTAAGAAAGTGTGTTGACTGCTGCTTCAACAGTCTCGGTTTGATCATTGAAGGCGCGGCATGAACCGTTCGAGGTAAGCTGTTATAGAAACATGTTGCTTAAATTGATTTGCTATAAAATTTATCGTTACTTTTACGCACGTTAAATTATCTAGATACCTGCTACAATAGCTGGTTGTGACAAGTTGCTTGCTATCATTGTCACAGCTGCATGCAGTTTTCCAGGTATCGGTTTTCTTTATATTGTTGTTGTCATTTACGCTTATAATTACTGCTTGCAGATTTATGGTCCAAGAACGGGCGCGGATGCTGTTGTTGGTACACCACAGTCATCAGTATCATGTCGGCGTCAGGTCTAGAGTTCAGTCATTAATCAAGTATAAAGTTGGGAATTTTGTTTAATAAACTATGACTTACACATTGTATGGAACGAGTTGTATACTGAGAAATGTCAACAAAATAATGTATCAAAACACTCCCGCCGCAGCGCGGGGGGTTCGAATTACTTGTTTTTAAAATTTAGTGATTAAGTTTAAACTATTACTAAATTCAGTTATCTATACTACATTATAAAGCATTTGGGACTTCCTATTTAAAGAAGTCTTAAAATTTTAAGACAAAAAACATTACTATAAAAGGAAAAGTAGAAAATGAATGTAACATCTGAAAATTTAAGTCTCATTAAAACCATATGTAACGCCCTCTAATAATGATACATTTTAATGAAATTGTTTATAAGAAAAGCCCACTATAGTTAAACCATCAATTTAATGCTAAAATTTAAAAAATAAAAATGTTTACCATTTATATTTAGACTATCTACTTTTGAAAAACATTTATCTACTATTTTATAATAAGGAAGTTTAAAATAAAAAAATTTGCTCGCAACAAAAGTAGTTATCGGGTACCCACCGCCGCATTGCGCGGGTACCCTTCTAGTGTAAATTGATGGAGGAAAAAAAGTTTATAAACAATTGGTGGTAAATTAGAAATAATGAAACTTACAAAAAGAAAAGAAAAAAAGTAGTTAACTAAACTTATTTGCATTTAAAATAACTTTATATTTATATTCTCATTGGCTTTTAAAATTCATATTTAAGCACGAAATTTTATAAAAATATCTAATCTTAAATTTTATATAACATGTCTTTAGCGGACTTTTTGTAAGTTGAAATGAAACGGTAGATTATGTCAATCCTTCAGTTAGACATTGTATTCCTATTAATATGAGTTATGTCAATACATCGTGCGCACATTTCTTTTCCTCTACGACACATTACATGTTAAATATATATTATTTAACATAAATTGAGCACAACTTTATTTGTTCTATTATGTCATATGCATATATGGCTTTCAATGATAGATAAAGACAAGCGTTGCACCAAGCTAGAACATGCAAATCCAATGTTTTTGGAGTGTTTGGATATGGTTTTGAAACCTATTGCGTTAATGTTGTATAAAAATATGCACTTAATTACCTAATTATATAAAGAGAAAATTACCAAAAGGGGACTTTTTTCTAAGCATGGTCCGTTTTTTAGACTTTTTTCTAGCCATTTCCCAAAAGAGCCACGCTCAACTGCTCAACCCCATACATATTTGGACACGTGGCAAAACCGGGTACTGTTCAAATAGTACACTAAGTGTCAAATCAAATCTTAAAGAAATATCTTGTTTTGTTTTCTAGCATAATGTCAACGCTCAACCGGCGGTGCTCAACTGACGGTGCTCAACTGACCCCACAATATTTCACCTAGGAAATTGAAAAAGGAACCCAAAAGATTTCCCAAATCCAATGGATATGACTATTTTTATTTTCTTTTTTATTTTTTTTTTTGCCACTTTAACCCTTCAATATCTTCAAAAAAAACACACACTCAACACACACAAACACACAGTAACAGTGCATGGATCAGTGTTGTTGTTTAGATCATTTCCAGTGATCACACAACACCCGAAACTTTGATCACACAACCAGACGAGATCCGTTGATGTTCGACTCGATTATATGAAAATGGTAAGTATTCACACTTGATTAATTTCGTTTCTTCCTACAACTTACGGTTTTGTTGGATCCCTTTACGTCATGTTTTGTTTCATGCGTTAAATGAGAGGGTTGAAAACTGTATTTGTTGTTTTTAATAATAGTTTTAGGGTTAGTTGTCAAATAGGTGTAATTAACGTGTATTGACACTTGATCTTAGTCCTGAATACATCTGCGGATATGCTTTTACTTGTAGATACTTGTTGAGTGTGCTTGTAGACACTTCTTGTTTGTTTGTAGACACTTGTTGAGTGTGCTTGTAGACACTTCGGTTTTTCTGCGGTGTTGTATGCCTGACTTGATGAGTGTGCTTATAGACACTTCTTGTTTGTTTTAACTTTTTTAATATGTTATTTCTTGTAGGCGTATGATGCTAGAGTTATTGTTAAAAGCAAAGTGCATTACTTCTTACTTATGAATGATCGATTAGACCAGCCGCGCCGTTCCATGTTTAAAGCCACATGTTTTGGACCATGGCTTGATCTTACCTATGTCGATAACGAGGAAGGTCTTGTTCATTACATGCTTCGGAAACAATTCCATCAAAACAATGATAACTATGATCTTCCACTTGTATACTATTTGAATGGACATTCTCTCTATTTTGGTCGAAATGAATTCTGCCTGGTTACTGGTTTTAGATTTGGTATGGTCAGTTTTAGGAAATGGCGTAGTGGTGATATCCCTTTCCGTCACCGAGTATTTCCAAACCATGTAGGTCAACATGTTAAATCAATTGATCTATTATCTGTTATTGAAGATGAAGAGCTGTTTCTAAATCTGTCTGATGAGGATGCGATACGGGTTTGTCTGTTGATAACGCTTGAGGTGATATTAATGGGTAAAGACTTGGGGTCTATCATTGATGATATTTTTCTGAGGATGGTCGAGGATCTTGATGAATGGAATGCATTTCCATGGGGGGAACTCCTTTGGAGGCAGCTTTATGAGTCTATTAGAAATGTCTCTTCAAATCATCCAGCGGTTTACCGTCAAAGAATTGGTGATAAAGAATCCAACGATGTTCCTACCTATAGCTTGAAGGGATTCGTTGCTGCTTTCAAGGTTAACACCAAAAAAATTTGATATCATTAGTTTACTGTAGGGCTTGAAAATTAACTTCATATGTTTCTCGTCCTCGTAACTTATATTTGTTGTGTTAACTTTTTGTAGATATGGATGATAGAGTGTGCTGATACGAGTAAAAGTAAACAGTGGTGGAACAAGGCTCCAGGGGTGATCCCAAGAGCACTTGCATGGTCGAAACACACACCATTTAGAAAGACTGATTATTTCGACCAACTGTTTGACAAGGTAATTATATATAGTATTTTATTGATTGGTTAACTTTAAACATATAGACAATTTTAGATACCATATAACTTATAAATCTATTGTAAGGACTCGAAACCCAACGTGATTATGCCAACATGCTTTGAGGCTGAAGCTGAATGGTTCACACGAAGCATTGATTTTTTCAAGTGGTATACCCCGAGAGCGCCGCCTCTTGCAAAAGGGGGACCCTGGGATGAACATTTTCAGAAAGTGGCCGCGATTAAAGCTAGGCAGAAAGTGGTATACCCCGAGGGTTATGATATGGAGAGCATGGGTAAAGAGGTAGAAGTTGTTTCAGTTGATGAACGGGTTAAGGCTTTGGAAGCCCGCACTTTGAAACTTGAGACTATTATTCAAGTTAGTTTTTTACCTTTATCAATTCCTGAGCAAGTTACATTGCTAGCAAACAATTAGCACGTGGTATGCTAATACGCGGAATTTGTTTCTAAAAACTTTATTCTGCAGGTCATAATGAGTGACAGAGACAAAATGAACCAAGAAACCTATGAAAAGGTAAGTATAAATTGTAATAATGTGACTAAACCTTTAATTCTAATGTTCTACTAATAGGTGTTATAAACTTTTGTATGTAGGTTTATGGAAACAAAGTTAACAGTATGTTTTCAAATATTGTGGATAATCATCTTGTAATCTTAATTT
>BPTQ01000006.1:142341339-142538039 GCA_019973895.1 Chrysanthemum seticuspe
TACTTTTTTGAACAGTACCCGAATTTGCCACGTGTCGAAAAAGGAATGGGGTTGAGCAGTTGAGCAGTTGAGCGTGGCTCTTTTGGGAAAATGGCTAGAAAAAAGTCTAAAAAACGGACCATGCTTAGAAAAAAGTCCCCTTTTGGTAATTTTCTCTTATATAAATAGCAATTAGTGAGAAAAGTTCCGTCTAGAACCATTTTTTTTCAAAGATCTGGTGAAACAATCCCAACCGTCCATCTGATCCCCTCTAATTTTGATCTAACCACCAAGATTAAACCAAAAAATTAAACTATCAAGGGCATTATGGTAAATTTAAAAAATCATCATAAACAACCCTGGAAAAAAAAAAAAAAAAAAAAACACACACGAACGTGAAAATCCCAATTCTCTCTCAATTACCGTCAAAAACAAATATGAGCACCACCATCGCCACTAGTCTCTGCCACTGATGAACCTTGAACCAGTTTACGGTCATCTACTTAGATCAGCTCATCAGATCCGCCTTACACCATCGGCTCATGACTACATTCACTGGTGCTAAAGTTTGCAATTTGACGGTTATTTTGTAGAAATTAGTCTGTAAAAAGGTTAAATTCTCACACTTTCATCATTCATATGTTTGGAATCAGCGTTGAGTTTGACGTGAGTTTGTAATATTTAAAGAACGATTCAAGTTTATAATGCATACCAATTGTTCGATGAAAGTTCTAAACCAAAATATTGCTGATTGAGGAAAATTATTTTAGCAGCCTTACTTGTGGTTATGCTTTCTGACTCATAGATGTAGTTCTAGTTTTGATTTGAATTCTTTAGCACTTATGTAACAACTCTTATTTGTTGCTAATGTGTTCTATAATAACTTACTTGATAGTCGTGTTAGTGGCACAATTGAGATTGAGTCATTAGATTGGCGATAGTTGGAAACTGAATATACACTAATTTCGTTCATGTGTTAATGTTGTTTCAAGTTCTAGTTAATGTTAGAGATTTCATGGGAATTGAATTTAGCTTCGGTTGATGGATGAGTTGCACTAATACTTTCAAGATGAGTATAAAAGATTATGCGTTACTGTGTATATTCATTTTACGATATATCAACTACTAAAAGTTATACTCAATTTTCTTTCGGAACATGAAAATATCGAAAGACAATTTACTGATATAGCTTTATCAAAGGATAACCAGTGCTGCATTGGTGGCATGGATTTTGTTACATTGGTATATCCCATCATCTAAAGATTTATTTTAGCTTCATAACATCGAGTTTTTCCATATTAACTTTGTTTTATTTGGAAAATTTTTACGTTGTCTGTTGTACCCCTTGATAGGGATGTCCACAGCTGTTGAAAGTGCTTTTGTGTACTAAAACCTGGTGGGCTGCTTTTCTTCAGGGATTATGGTAATGTTCGATAAACCTAGCCTTTACAGGTGATTTAATATTGAAATCCTTAATACAGTTGATGGTTCAGTGACCTAGGTTGACTTTGTGAAGATTTGAATTTTACTTATAGGTTGTTTTTTGGATTTGAACCCTTAAGAGTCTCAACGGAGTAAACTTATAGGCCATTACATAAAATGATATGGAATCTGAATTAGAGGCATGAAGGCCTACTTGTTTAGCTATCTTTGATTTAATCGTGGTCGTTTTAGGTGATATTACCGTAGAAAGCAGAACTGTTGTCTAATTACAGTGTTCAAACTATAATCACCCAGGCTTTTGATAACTAGAAATGTTGATTTACCATTTGGTTTAATGATGCTATTTGGTGTGTTATAGTTTAAGTTTAAGGCAATAGGTAAGAAACCTCCACATGAAATTTGTAGTACTAATGTTTTTGTAGAGATTGCACCTCTAGGCCTGGTATAACTAGCAATTATGGGACTGACTTATCACTTACTATTTAGATAATATTTTTCTTGGGTAAGAATGTGAGAAAGCTGCAATATTTTTTGGCCGGCTTTCAGGTGTTGCTTCAAGTCTCAACATAAGATTCTCACTTTTTTAAGGCCAAAGCTACTGAGGTTGATAAAGATGACAGTATACACGTGAAAACATTATCGTTTTTGTAAGGCCAAAGCTACCGAGGTAGATAAAAGTACTTGTTTTCGTAAACTCATTTAACTTGTCTATCAGTCAAGCCGATTTTTTTTACTACAAGTGCACACCACTGATCCGTTTAGAGCATGAATGTAACTGTATCTTTCATGCCTTAACACAACAACATACGAAAAAAAGTAGAAACTTACATGTGTAAATCATAAGTGATGCATGTAAAAATTACAATGAATCACACGTGATTAAGGTAAACATAACACTCAATCACATGTGATTTGGTTGCAAAACAACAATGAATCAAACTAACAGGGTTTTTTTTGTTCATTTGTCCCTTTCATGGACACGCGTCGCTCATGATTATTTGATCTTACAAAATCAAATATTTTACGCAGGTGTTGGAGTTTCTAAAGTGTCTCAACAAAATCAAACCAAACAAATATCCAAGAAAATCTAAACGTGATAACGGAAGGAACGCGCTTAGGGATAGAGAGTTTGATAGACAGTTGTAGGAACGAACTATTTTCCACTTTTGTTTGTTTTTTAAGGTCTTTTATGTTATAATGAAAGTAGCAGTTGGATTACGGATTGACTTTTCAAATTTTGTTGGTATATGAAAAGTCACGTGGAGTTATGGACAAGTATTTAGGGTATTTTTAATCAATGGAAATATGATGTTTATTTTGTTAATATTAGAATCTATGTAATTGTGGTACGGACATTATTGATTACGTTACCAATTTTCGGGAAATGAATGTTTTAAATAGATTTTCTTAATTGTTATTGGATGTTACTTTAAGTAATAATTATGTGAATCACAAGTGATTTTGGCACAAATCACAGGTGATTTAGAACAAATCACAAGTGGTTTACCACAAATCACAAGTGATTTACCACAATCACAAGTGATTTGGCATGATTATCATATACTTTTGTTTAATTTCTTAATATTTGTAACATTTGTTTAACAAATTTGTAACTATAATAAAACAACTAAATATAAAGTGGAATTTAAAATCTAACTAAGGCTTTTATTCAAATATGAATTCATAGATCACGATCTGAAGCAAAAATCAACATCTCAATAAAACTGAGTTAACAATCCAAAAATACTTAAAATGAAACAAAACATAAAAAGTATTTATAAAGTAAAAATAAAGTTATTAGTTTATTCATCGCTATTGTCTTTGACCTAGCAGGCTAGTCTTTTGGTACGCGTATTAGCTTTCACTCCACATTTTCTTCATTGCATCTTGATATGTTACCGCAACAATTGTCACACTATTTCCATCATTATCTATTGCATTGAATGAAAAAAAAATACCATATTATACCTGAAAGCATATAAAAAGACATGGCCTTAGTGAGAAAATGTATACTTAATAAACAAACATCATTTGTGCTAAATCACACGTGATTTGTGCTAAATCACATGTGATTTGTGCTAAATCACGTGTGACTTAGCCTATATAACTTGTGACCTAGACTAAATCACATGTGATTTTATAACAAATCACATGTGATTTTATAACAAATTACATGTGATTTGTCACAAGTCACGTGTGATTTAGGCGAAACCACATGTGATTTTTACTTAATTATAGAAGTCAAACAGTCAAACTTACTTGTTAGTTCTGAAAGTTTCATCAAAGAAAATGATGTCTCCAAAATTTTTATACATTTCATTACCTCGTCGGCTTAAAACAGAATCACATGTGATTTCATGTAAAATCACATATGATTTAATGGAGAATCACATGTGATTTCACGCATAATCACATGTGATTCAACTTATACAAACAAAGAGTAAATCACGCGTGCTTTACTTCCTTATAGATCTAAACAAAATCACATGTGATTCAATTTACCAACAAAGAAAAAAATCACACGTGATTTACATTTTTTCATAACAAAACACAACTTAAAAACAGAATCATGTGTTATTTACTAAAACTAATAAGCTCTGATAAACAAATTAAAATCCCAAAAACAATCTAGTATATCAATGACTAGAAACTTGACAAAAACAAACGAAAGAAACAGCCAAATGAATGCAGGGTAAAACTTAATGTTAATACAAATAAGCCGTAAAAACGTTTATTTATATTTTACGATCTTCTAATGTTTTGTCGATAACAAAAGTAAAATCATATTAACGAAACAAATAAAATACGTAAATGGTTTGAACTAATAGTTTTATAACACACTTACGTTTTCACATAAAACACTATAACAAGATTAAGTGATTTTATATTTTAGATACACATGTACAACAACTAGTGTTTACATATTGGCTTAACAAGTTTAAGTAACTCTATGAGTTAGATACATATGTACAACAACTAGTGTTTACATATTGGGTTAATACATACTTATATTAAGTACACTAAAATGGGTAAAAACAAGTATATACTAAAATGAGTAAAAGTAAGTATATACTAAAAAGGTAAAAACTAGCAAATGGTTTTTGACCCATAACCCATGGTTTTGTATATACCACTTACACAAGTTCAATGTATCCTTAAGGTACATTGTATCTAGATTGAAAACCATGAATCAACCCATAACCCATGACCCATAACCCAAAATACCCATGGGCAAAGAGGAGCGGACCACGGATCCCTGGCTTTGTGCTAGCCGGATCCCAAGTGGAAGGGATCCGTGGGATCCGGGGATACAGTAGTGAATTTCCTCTATAAATAGAGAGCCATTTCTTTCTTTCTATTCATCCCTTTACACACATATTTCCCCCAAGTATTCTAACCCTCTAACCTCATATCCAAGAGATCTATGTAGCTTTTCTATTTTGTTTTTGTGTGATTTTGTAGATTCCTATTAGAGGAAAGATCACCACATCTTGAAGACGTGCAAAGCTCAAGTCCATGAGTTGCCATGCTTCGTCATCATCAAGACAACGAAGGTTCTCTTGTTGATAGTTCTTCCTTTCTCCATAGATGTTGGGTTGAAGGCATTAGTGAAGAATGCCGAAAGTGTCAAGATGAAAACATTAGTGAAAGATGTTGATCATCTACGTCAAAGCATTAGTGAAGAATGCTTAAGGTGTCAAGACGAAGGCATTAGTGAAGGATGCCAAGCGTTGTGTCAAAGGCATTAGTGAAGGATGCCGAAGAATCAAATCAAGTAGCATTTGGGAAGAATGCTTAGGTCGTATAATCGATGAGGTGCATCGTTATACATATAAGTGTTTATTTATTCACAAGGATGGTGATATCCTTGATGGTGTTGTAACAAGGAGTAGATCTCCTTGATAATAGGTGTTGTGTCGTGAAGGGTAGTAGTTCCTCCATAATGGAACTAGGTGCTTAGCCTAGTACCTAATAAAGGGTAGGTGACGTTGTGATAGGATTAGTTCACCTAAGGTGTGAAAGAACTCGGTGGTTAGCCTAGCACCGTATAAAGGGTAGGCGACGTTGTGTTAGGTGTGGTTCGCCTTGGTGTGAAAGAACTCGGTATTTAGCTTTGTACCGGAAAAAGGTTAAGCGACGTTGTGAAGGCTTCTCCGCCATAAGGAGTTGGTGTAGTGCTTACGAACTCTCGAGTAGGTGACTCGGGGAGTGGAGTAGGGCAAGGAAGGTGTCCTTGTAGCCGAACCACTATAAATAACTTGTGTCGTGGTGATGTGCTTCTTACTCTTTATCTTTCATTATATGTTTATATATCTATCTATCAACGTCCAACATAAACAATCAAATAGATTGACATAAGTCGATCTAAATATTTAAAAGGAAGTTTTAAATTGGTAAAACTATTCAACCCCCCTTCTAGTTTTCCACAATTGGTACCCGAGCTTCGTAACCAAGTTTCTTAAAGTATATTGTACTTTAAAGACTTGATACGATCCGTGTATGTTTGAAAACTACAAAGAAGGATTTTTTTTCTCCCTTTGGATCATATTTTCTGTTAAAACATTTTGTTGGACATTGATAGATGATTCTAACAATATTCCGTTCTCGAGTAATTTTTATGCTAGAATTCTCCAAAATCTTCACTCAAAAATGAAGTCAACATTCAAGGAAGGATTCTTAAAGTAATCACAACTTAAGTACATCAAGTACAAAGGATTACTTTAAAAGCTCATGAAGTATCTTTGGTTTTATACCAAATCAAGAAGCATAAAGGTATGTTCTACTTTTCGTTAGATAGGATACTTGAGTTCTATTTTTTATTATAACACTAAAAGCGTTAGAAGTCTCTTTCGTCACTCTTCCACCTTTCTCGTCATAGGGAATAATTTTTTTTAACGCCGTCATCACATCCTCGTTATGAGATTCATCAAAAGCCATCATTCAAAAACAATCGTCATCTAAAACCTCCAAACTATATTTTTGTAAGCTATTCCGTAAGCATACTACAAAAAGATTGTCAAACAAATTTTTTTTTGTGTTTTTTTTTGTTCCTAATAGCCGGACCCCTCTAGTTGTACTAGCCGGATCCCAAATACAAAGGATCCGGGGGAACCGTGGAACAGAACTCAGCCATACGCTTTCAAAAATCACCACTGATCTTTTTCCCTCTATTCTCATAACATAAAAACGACCAAGCTACTACATCCATCCTCATTGGCTTTCATAACCTCAAAGCATTTCTTCCTAGAACACCATTGTAAGTAATTACATTAACTTGTTCTAATTTTCATCATCTTCATTCTAGGGTTTATGGTTCCTTAAGTTTTAATCAAATTAATTTAATTAGGGTTTTTTCAAATTAATTGTGAAAAAGGGGCTTTTTAACTAAATCACATTGTGCTCACAACATTGTTAATACAAACCAAAAACCATAAACCCATTTCCAACTAATTTTACCTAATTGGAAAATTTGTATTTCTAGGACCAACCATGCCCAAAGCCACTCAACAAGATCATCATGACACCGTCCACTATCTTACTCACTATTATCGTAAAAGGGGTCTGACCAAAACTAACCGTAAAATTTTCAAAAGCCTCACAAAACGACTTATTCACGAAGGTCGTGTAGTCAAGGAATGTTTCCTTGAAAATACCGACACTCGTCAAGTTTTCTCGACAATCAACTTTGATTGTCTTCTTGACATTGATGAACAAATTTGTCCGGTTTTCATTTTTGAATTTTACAAAAGCTTTAGGATCATTAGAAACACCGATAATAGCATCTCAATCGCCTTTATCATCAACACACAAAACTTTACTCTCCCTCTCAACACCTTTGCTCAAATTCTTCGTATTCCTTGTGAAGGAATTTGTATGTACTCTCAAGATTGGGCAATTAACGCTCAAAACCTTGCACTTGATCCTAAGCCTCTCTACAACACTCCTCTCGACAATCCCGAAACCATTCGCGATACTATCTTTAAGATTAGGACCGACCAATCCCGTTACGATCGTAACAAAAAGCTAATTCACCGTAATCCCTTTAAAATGGAACTTTTTGAAATGCATCCCATGTTTAGAAAATGGGAAGAAATCCTTAGAGAAAACATCATTAGCCTAGTTGGGAACAAAGATCATCCAAACGCATGCCTTGTGCAAATGATCTATTGTCTTATCCACCAAAGGCCATTTAATCTTGCCTATTACATGGTAAGGAGAATGGCTGGGGTATTCAAAGCTTCCAACATGGTACTCCCATATGGTATGCTCCTAACACGACTTTGTAAGTACGTTAGTGCATTGCAACCATCCCCTATCAACGATGACCATTACCTTTCCGATCACGTCATGGTACCCCTTACCAAACAACCATCTAAACGGTTCACGGTCAATGGAGAGAAACCCGAAGCCCTCTCGGACTCCTCGGCCGGAGAAGAGGAAGAAGAAGATGAGGAGGACATCGACCCCGTATCCAACATCAAATTGGACATTCTTGAATACCACGAACAACTTCCAACCATTCCAAACGAGACCGCGGAATACAAACAAATAAGAGGCATGATTCAAAACCTCGCTTACAATCTCACTAAGCCGTCAAAAAGAAAGAGGAAGAATTGACGAAAGAGACAATAGGAATGTGTTTATTTTTTATCTTATGTTTGAATGATTTCCTTTTAGCATTGATTTATGGAATTTTGGATATTGTTTCTGGTGCTATATGATGACTTACTTGTTTCTAAATTGCTTGTTTCATAGATGGAATAGTGTACAAAATCTGCACATCATTTTTGGTTCTGTGTTGATTCTGATCTGCAGATGCCGGATCCCTAGGATTAGCCTAGCCGGATCCTTCCCTTGAAGGAACCGTGGGATCCGTGACATCAGATCAACAATGCAGCATTCAGCACATTAAAACTGCTTTCTAGATAACATCACATTAGCTTAGCATGTGTGTTTAGAACCCAACTAAGTCCACGTCAGGGATGAGAAAGGCTTAGACTCACTAAAGACTTACTTACGACCTTAGTCTGATTCTATCATCACATCTAATACTAACCATACTTCCGCTTCAACCACTCACAAAATAAGTCTCATCTCTCTAAACACTTAGGAAAGCAAGCTAAACAATTTTAGGAAATTGCTTTTAGTCTTCTATATCTCAAGATAAGACAAAAAATTAGTTTTTTCAATTCTTGAAATTTTTAAGAATTTTTCTTAATATCACCTCAAGCTAAAACCTGATCACTAGGATCATTTATTATGACTTGTCACCCTCATAACTCCTAGTGTTATCCTTGGACATCCATTGGTAGTTTTCTTGTCCCTTCCTTCTTCCATAAAAAGCAATCATGTGCACAAACACTTATTACTCATGATCATTCAAGTACCTCCTCTTCCTAAAACACTTAGGAGAGCTGAAACACCCAAAACAAGATAGGCTTTAGTTTCTAGAAACCCCATTTCAAATCTGTCATAACTGCTGAGAGCCGGATCCCTAGGAATAGCCTAGACGGATCCCTCCAAGGAGGGAACCGTGGGATCCGGATGACAGTATATGTCTAACATTGCTAACCCAAACACTCCATCTCATCTTAAATAAGTTCCTAGATCAGTGAAACTCTGAATTTCAACCTTGTGCATGTCAATCATCACATTTCCAAGAACATTAGTGGATTAAGTCTTAAATACTAATTGCCGAGATCTTCTCCTTATTAACCACATTGCCTAGAAACATTTTAGTCATCAAACACTAAACATCATTGCTTATGGTTGAGATATCCAACAGCTAGAGACTTCAAAATTGAGTCAAAACCTCGAAACCCATTAACAATAATGATCTCACCTAAACTCTGTCTGAATATCCGGATCCCTGGTCTTTAACCAGACGGATCCCTGCTGAGAGGGATCCGTGGGATCCGTAGCTGCAGAGAGCATAAACCAGCTCCATGTTTGAATTCAAATCACCTTTTAGGTCTCCAACCACCTTTAGCATTCATTGATTATCTTCATTGAACTTATCAAAACTTCAAAAGAATACCTAACCTTTCAAATGGCCAAGAATTTAATTTACCAATTCATATCATCCTTTATAAACCAAACAACCTTAGAGTTAAGATACCACCCTCAAATCACATCTCATAATCAACAACTAAAAGAATTCTTACTAGCATCATCACTATGACTAAAGCTCCTAGTGCTAACTCATCCACTCAAGAACCACCCAAGAAACTTGCTAGAATCATGCATGAAGTTTCCTCAACCAAATCACCTTCGGTTAAATCCAAAAAAACTAGGATCTCTCCCACACAAAGAAAACCAATCAAACCCATTCACAAGAAGAGTGCTTCCACTAGGACTTCATCACTTAAATCTACTAAACCTTCCACAACTCAACCTACCTCACTAGTACCTAAAGCCACCATAAAGTCATTTGAAGATCCTCAACCCACTCCACTTGAACCTCCACTTCAAGGCCATGACTATGAGTGCGACCATTGCAAACATGTTGAGAGAATGAAACATGAATTAGATGTACTAATACATGAGCTTCAAGCTCAAACTGAGAATGCTTAGGAAACCTTTCTCATCCTTGATCTTCAATAAGCCTTTAGTCAAATCTTAAGTTTGGAGTAACTTATTAAACCTTAATAGCATCTATTTGGCTTATTCATTCTCTTAGTTTTTAGAGATTTGATTGTGTATCTCTTTGTTTTATTGAATGAATACTTTTATGCCATGACTATTATGTGTGTTGTGCTTCTTATATTGTATTTTTATCTCATTCCCTCAAGATGCACTCCTTGACATTTCTTCACTGCTGAAGAAACTGGAACAGATAGCCGGATCCCTTCCTGTTAACTAGACGGATCCCTCCTTTAAGGGAACCGTGGGATCCGTGGTACAAAAGCACAAATTTTACTAACTTGAGTCTCTTTTGCAGGAAATTATGCACTATACTCTTGTTTTTCTAACCCTTACTTTGTAGATTTTCAAAATAACACATGAAGTTTTTGACACCACAAAAAGCTAGGGGGAGCTTAGTGTCAAACAATATTGCAAAATCATTTGCAATTTAATCCATTTTTGTTATACTTCATGCTACCCCATTGCAACTTTGCAATATTCAAGGGGGAGCACATTTTCGTCACTTAGACAAACCATTTGCAAACTTAATTGCAAACACAAGTAGCTTATTTTACATTATGTCCTTGACGCCCTTTTTCAAAGGGATGGACTCGTCAAGAGGGAGTTAAGACGAGTACCATTCCCGTCACTTGCTCTCATTGAATCTTTTATAACTTTTCTTATAGAAATTGTGTTAGTTTCTTCAAACACTTTTTGTTTCGACAAAAAGGGGGAGAAGAAAGTAAAAACTACAAATTCAAACGTTTACGAATTTTAACTTTTCCTTAAAATAATTTTTTGTTTTGTCATCATCAAAAAGGGGGAGATTGTTAATACAAATAAGCCGTAAAAACGTTTATTTATATTTTACGATCTTCTAATGTTTTGTCGATAACAAAAGTAAAATCATATTAACGAAACAAATAAAATACGTAAATGGTTTGAACTAATAGTTTTATAACACACTTACGTTTTCACATAAAACACTATAACAAGATTAAGTGATTTTATATTTTAGATACACATGTACAACAACTAGTGTTTACATATTTGCTTAACAAGTTTAAGTAACTCTATGAGTTAGATACATATGTACAACAACTAGTGTTTACATATTGGGTTAATACATACTTATATTAAGTACACTAAAATGGGTAAAAACAAGTATATACTAAAATGGGTAAAAGTAAGTATATACTAAAAAGGTAAAAACTAGCAAATGGTTTTTGACCCATAACCCATGGTTTTGTATATACCACTTACACAAGTTCAATGTATCCTTAAGGTACATTGTATCTAGATTGAAAACCATGGATCAACCCATAACCCATGACCCATGACCCATAACCCATAACCCATAACCCAAAATACCCATGGGCAAAGAGGAGCGGACCACGGATCCCTGGCTTTGTGCTAGCCGGATCCCAAGTGGAAGGGATCCGTGGGATCCGGGGATACAGTAGTGAATTTCCTCTATAAATAGAGAGCCATTTCTTTCTTTCTATTCATCCCTTTACACACATATTACCCCCAAGTATTCTAACCCTCTAACCTCAGATCCAAGAGATCTATGTAGCTTTTCTCTTTTGTTTTTGTGTGATCTTGTAGATTCCTATTAGAGGAAAGATCACCACATCTTGAAGACGTGCAAAGCTCAAGTCCATGAGTTGCCATGCTTCGTCATCATCAAGACAACGAAGGTTCTCTTGTTGATAGTTCTTCCTTTCTCCATAGATGTTGGGTTGAAGGCATTAGTGAAGAATGCCGAAAGTGTCAAGATGAAAACATTAGTGAAAGATGTTGATCATCTACGTCAAAGCATTAGTGAAGAATGCTTAAGGTGTCAAGACGAAGGCATTAGTGAAGGATGCCAAGAGTTGTGTCAAAGGCATTAGTGAAGGATGCCGAAGAATCAAATCAAGTAGCATTTGGGAAGAATGCTTAGGTCGTATAATCGATGAGGTGCATCGTTATACATATAAGTGTTTATTTATTCACAAGGATGGTGATATCCTTGATGGTGTTGTAACAAGGAGTAGATCTCCTTGATAATAGGTTTTGTGTCGTGAAGGGTAGTAGTTCCTCCATAATGGAACTAGGTGCTTAGCCTAGTACCTAATAAAGGGTAGGTGACGTTGTGATAGGATTAGTTCACCTAAGGTGTGAAAGAACTCGGTGGTTAGCCTAGCACCGTATAAAGGGTAGGCGACGTTGTGTTAGGTGTGGTTCGCCTTGGTGTGAAAGAACTCGGTATTTAGCTTTGTACCGGAAAAAGGTTAAGCGACGTTGTGAAGGCTTCTCCGCCATAAGGAGTTGGTGTAGTGCTTACGAACTCTCGAGTAGGTGACTCGGGGAGTGGAATAGGGCAAGGAAGGTGTCCTTGTAGCCGAACCACTATAAATAACTTGTGTCGTGGTGATGTACTTCTTACTCTTTATCTTTCATTATATGTTTATATATCTATCTATCAACGTCCAACATAAACAATCAAATAGATTGACATAAGTCGATCTAAATATTTAAAAGGAAGTTTTAAATTGGTAAAACTATTCAACCCCGCCTTCTAGTTTTCAACACTTAACATGAAATCATTTAACTAAAATGCCCAAAACAACATGACAACAGCTATATCTTGAGTCCTTAGCACAAAAATACAATCAAAGTCCACGAGGTCCTATTAAATATACATACAAAAAGATCCTAACAAATGAAAAAATAATAAACTAATGAACAAATCCCACCAGCTTAGTTCAACAATCATATAAAAAACCTCTAAAAAGCTATAACATAAAACTCAAAAACAGTGCATCATTTAAATATATTTTTAAGTAACAGATTCCAACAGCTCAGTTCAACCATCACCACCATCGACCAAGCACCACCACCATCATCCGATCCAACATCCTCCTGCCGCCACTACGGCAAACACCACTCATCATCTCTCAACACCACCAACATGTCAACTCCATCAAAACGAACCGTTAAAAAGAGCGGCAAGGTCACAACCTGTTTACTACAGTGAAGATGATTCGTTTTAGAACACCAGCATGACGGCAGATCAACGAATCAATGGCGTAGCAACAGGTAGACGGCGGAGCAACAGATTGGCGGCGGAACAACAGGTTGACGGCGGATCGGCTACTGATTGACGATGGATAGATGGTGGATCGACGAAGATGGTGGTTTACGCGTGGTTTGTGTATGTTTTGGTTGTTTGTGTGTGTTTTTGTAGAGAGAGAATCTGATTTTTGTGTTTGTTAAAATGAAGTAAATATTATATTTTTGACTTTTATAATAGACAAATATGTCCTTGATATGTAATTTGGTGATTTGTTGTTAGCCACTTGATCAAAGTAAAGTCAAAGGTCAGGATTGGCTCCTTTGATCTTTAGATATTTCTTGATCTATGAGGATCTCACCTCAACAATTAGTATTGAAACCGTTTTTTTTTTTTTTTTTTTTTTTTTTTTTTTTTTTTTTTTTTTATGATCACATAAATAGATCAAACTATGTCAGGTCCAAAAATTTTACCCAAAAAAATTCACATAATAATATGGTTTGTTCATTTTTTCCATTCAAGCTAATTAGAAAAGAAAGATAAACTATTTGAATGAATAATTGAGGTTACCAACTTATTATATGCAATGAATTTTATTGTGTAAAATTTATGTGAGCATAATATGTTGACTGACAAACAATACATATTAATACTACTTATAATGCACAAACGACTCTCTCTCCTATTTAATTTTCAGACTTTCAGACTTGCAAGTAATAAAGCATGATGTACAACACTTTAAAGCATACAATTTCAGACTTACAACCACATATACATTATATACAACACATTGATACACATATTAAATAAAGAAACCACATTAATACTATTAAAGTGGTCAATTAATACACTATTTAATTCACCCATACACCAAAATAAACAACAATTTAACCACAATGTACAATTTAATCAAGCTACTAAGCCAAACAAACACTAAAAAATTATTAGGAGACATAAATAAAAAATTGTTGCAGAGGCTACACAAAATTTTCCGGCGACCACAATTTTTTCCGGCAGCGACACAAATTTTTCTGGCGACCGCAATTTTTTCCGGTGACTGTTATAAAAAAGTTATAACACCGACGCGTACCCAACCAATGCACGTATAAATTATGAACTCCACCAGAACGGGACTCGAACTAGGATGCATAAAAATCAACATAAAACGGTCACCAGGGACTGCTCAAAACCACGATCCCCACCAAATCTGTTGTTTTCCCCTCTTGATTAACTCATAGCACCGATTAGTTTTTAGGGTTTAATGGTTTTGGTTTGTGTCGTGTGGAACAGAAAAGGAGTAACACTCTTTGTTTGTTTTGCTGCTTTTAGTCGCATGAAGAAGAAAAAAAAAAAAACGTTTCTGATGAAGGACCAAAAGGGGAGCGTGTATAGGTTTAAGTTAGGAAACAATTAAATGGATTAATAGTGATTTAATGGTGATTGATATGGATGTCGTGATTGTTGGCTGAAAAAGGGGAATTATTACCCTTAATATTGAGAGTTGATGGGCCAAAAATACAAACGTGTAGCAAATTTTAATTTAGAAGGAAATGTAGCTTTTTTTTTTTTTTTTTTTTTTTTTTTTTTTTTTTTTTTTGTTACTAACTTAGGTTATCTCTATCTCTACTACTTATAATGCACCAATGACTCTCTCTCTTATTAAATTTTCAGACTTTCAGACTTGCAACTAATTAAGCATGATGTACAAAGGATCTTCCGTCCCTGGTTGTGTATAAATTCAGGTTTGGGGTTTGGTATGTATGGCTGAATCTTAAAGTGTAAGGATTGGATTTTGGTTTGGGATATTGGTGTTGTATGGCTTAATCTTAAAGTGTAAAGCTTGGTTAGTAAGACTTGGGCTTGATCGGATTAAACTTGGGCTTCGGGTTAAGTTTGATTGCTTTGGGATGCATCACTCTTTGAAAGAATTTTGGGCTGAAAATTTTATCCTCATTTGGTCAATAAATACAATTAATACAGTTATTAAAACACCCCTTACATAAGAAATACAAATTATCAAGCATATTATACAACCAAATTAAACACAATTCCTGCATTAAGTTTCACTACTACAAATAATAAAGCACATTATACAAATATTCAAACCCGAACGGGCAACGGGCCAAATGGGCTTAAACCCGAACGGGCGCGGACCAAACGGGCTCGAGCCCGAGCAGACACAGGCCAATGGGTTCGAGCCCGAACGGGCACGGGCAATACGAAATTCTTGATATCCGTAAATTTATTGTTAAAAAGAACATAATAAACTAAAATACATTATTCATCGAAAAATTTTATTTCAGGGTACCCGCCGCTGCAACGCGCGGGTACCCTGCTAGTTAATTTAATTGTTTAAAAGATATGTGATCGTAATTTACTTAAGTAATTTTCTTCTTGAGTACTTTATCGTAAAATCTTACAAGTTTACATGTTTGTGTGTATGATTTAGAGTGGAAGGTGTGGTGACAAGCCTCACCCTTTTCATCAGTGACACCTCAGCGCCACATCAGCATCACACTTGTCCACAACTAACCAAAACAAACCCCGTCACTTATAACAAACCTCAACCTCTTCATTTAGAGCCACCACTACAACTTTATTTTTTTTATTCAATTTTCCAAATAAACTAAATTCATTTAATTAAAAATAAAAATACAATACAATATACTTAAAAAAAAAAGTAAAAAAAAAAAAAAAAAAAAAAAAAAAAAAAAAGTCTTCTTCTTCCCAAAAGCCTCACACACACTACACACACAAACACACCTCAGCAACATTATTTATTTATCCAACGAGATGATCCACGGCGAGCTAGGCTGGTGTGGCGGCGAATGACGGCAAAGGTCCACGTCGCACCACGGCGAGCAACGACTAACCCATACCTTCCGCTCAAGGACTTTGTTTGTTGATCTCGAGATCACAAGTTTGAGCCACTCTACGCGAATTAAATACCAAATGTTTTCTAATCTTAAAAATAAAAAAAAAGATCTTACAACTTTTTAATACGAATAGAACAGTCTACTATCTAAAAATTGTCTTATTTCAATTCACATATTATTTTATTTTATTTTATTTTTTTCGATCAACAACAATAGTTTCTATATTTGGTTGGTCCAGATTAATTACTCCTCCATGCACTCAGTGTCACATTAACATATCAAATACTAACAAGAAAACTAACAGATCTTGGCAATAGATCAAATCATCATCACAATCATACATTTGCTCTATTAGATATTATTCACATATTAATTGTCACGTTAGAGGTTGATATATACCAAAAAAATGACGATCCTTTTCACGTTGGTGGCCAGAGAATCTATTGTATTGGCGGAGTACAGCGGTACATCAACGAATGCAAGCACCATTGCTAGGCAAATTCTCGAGAAAATCACCGGAAATAATGATATGAATGTTTCTTATTCACAAGATCGGTATATTTTTCATGTTAAGCGTACTGATGGCCTCACTGTTCTTTGTATGGCTGATGATGTTGCTGGAAGTAAGCCGAAACCGGTTCCTTTAAATTTTATCTAGTCTACTTTTGGATCATAAATCGTTTAGTTGTTAAATTATCAGCTCATTGATTCTAAAGTTGTGATCATATAATTTCATAGCTTTGTAGCAATCGTATGATTTCATTTTAAACAGCATTATACGTCATTTAATGTTGTGAATAATATGAAATTTCATTCGCGAAAATTGGTAACAACCATACGTATATATATAATAATCGAGTATGCAATTAAGAGACGAACAAATCACAAGTCAGCTAGACAATCATTCTGAATTTTTACTTATACATATATAACATTGGGTGATACTCATTAGTGCATAAAAAATGAGGCAGAAAACAAACTTTAGTGAGAAAATTTTACTTATGTAAGGTACTTTGATTAACTTTGGACAAAGATAACGGAATATCTGTGATCATGAAAGTCGATAAATCATTTTCTTCACATAGGTACATGAAAAAAGCGTGAAACTGAAAACATGGTTATGCTTATCTATTTTCTTTCTGTAAGATGAACTGTTACATTTCGGGTAGTGCATTCTTTTAGTGTTAAAACTAAAAATTGAACCAGATTCCGAATCGTGTATGCATATGTGGCTTTAAGGGCTCAACTTTGTTTCGTTAAATAGAATTCAGCAAAAAGCTCTACTGTTCTTCCATACAACATCAAATTTAGTAGGCATTGTTTGAAATTTCAAACCTGATAAAATATATCTGATAATGAAGGAAGAGGATTGAAGTTAAACCCTTTTTGTAGCGCCCTAGTTGCTTGATTAACTAGCATTGATGGTTTGCACAATAAGGTCAATATTATATGTTTTACAGGACGAATTCCATTCGCATTTCTGGAAGACATTCATCAGAGATTTGTTAGGACTTATGGTCGAGCAGTTTTATCTGCTCAGGCTTATGGCATGAACGATGAATTTTCAAGGGTTCTAAGTCAACAAATGGACTATTACTCAAATGATCCCAATGCAGACAGGATGAACCGGTTACAAGGTGAAATGAGTCAGGTGAGTTAAAACTTATAATGCAATTCATATGTTTATTCTTTTCTTTCTTTTGTTTTCTTTCTTATATCAATTAGTTTTTTCTTTGTTGTCATCATGAGTATCTGCCTTAAGTTAGAGCTCAACATAATAATACATCGAATTAGTTATATTCCATAAGGTCTCTTAATTTCCTTTATATCCATATTTTTCTGATTTTAGACATCTTACCCATTTGCCTATTAGCATCGCAAGATATTGATTAGATCATTGTTGCTCACATGTTTTCTCAGTTATATCTTGACAAAAGTACTTAAAGTGATTGATCAAACTATGTGTGAAGTAAAATGTTCCCTTTTAAGATATGTGAAATTACAAATTATATGCACAGGGGATTCTAAATTGCATATTATGGTTGTTGATTATAGTATTTTATTATATAAATTGTAAACAGGTACGGAATGTGATGATACAAAATATTGACAAAGTTCTAGAGAGGGGTGATCGGTTGGAGTCGCTTGTGGATAAAACTGCCATTATGCAAACCAATACGTTGCGCTTCAAAAAGCAGTCGCGCAGATTCAGAAATACAATGTGGTGGAGAAATGTCCAACTCATGTACTATTTCAAAACTATGCCCTTTCGTTTTGTTCGAATTTCTATTTAACATGTTTTTTTGTCCCCAATGAAACCATTAAAATCTAAAATTTGATGGACTAATCTTGCTTAAATTACTTGTTTATGTAAAATATAAATTTACTGTAATTTAATCAAAGTTACTGTATGCAATTTACTAACCTTGTAATTCATGCTTTCCTATGTCTACTTTTTGCTTATATAAAAAGCAAACATATGGTAAACTTGACCATTACTGATTATGGACTTATTAATAATGCAGGGTTATCTTAGGATTTGCTCTAATGGGGATTCTGTATATCGTTCTGGCATTTGCTTGCCAGGGGTTTTCACTTCCTTCTTGTTTCTAGAGCAAAAAGCCAAATTCTACAGTTGAACTCAATTAACATTCGATTTCTTGCTACCAAGACACTGTTTCATTGGTTTCTTGCCAGCCCGGTTGCTAGAGAAGTTGATAGATTTCTTATGCTTGAAATCCAATCCACCCTTTTTAAAATATTTCTTAGATATTGTTATTTGATAACTTTTGTGTTGATTTTTGTTATTAGACAAGGAATAAATTTGTATTGATGAAGAAATACCAAAGACTGATTTCACAATAATGCCAGCAACAGGAAATCTGACTATGCATTGAAAAGTTTGCCTTGTAAAACAATTTGTTTAACTTACAAAAATTGCATATGTTAGTGCTGAAAATGTAAAAAGGAATCAGACCATCTCAGACACTTTTCCTACGCACCCCAAAATGTGCAACCAGGGAGGTTTAAATTATCGGTGTCTTATCACTCTGTCATTTGGTGCCTTGTGCTGAAAATTTGTATATACTTGTTGAATTTGTTTAGGGTGGCCTCAAGGCATTAAGTTAGATGAGTTGACATCAATATGATAACAAATTAATATATATATATATATATATATATATATATATATATATACTAGAAGGGTACCCGCGCAATGCGGCGGCGGGTACCCTGTTACTATATTTTGCGGAGAGCAAATGTTATTCGGTTACACGTTTTTTTAATAATAACCGTACAAATGAATAATAATTTAAATTAATAAATTAAAATTACCCTGCTAGCACATCTAATATATGTTTTATATCCGTATGTGACATGTTGATTACCAATAACCAAATTTCATAACAAACCACTAATAAATTACATAACATAACCAAATTTCGGCCAATAAAAAGTCCACAACAACTTTCGGATTAAAAACACACAGCCCAAGTAAAACTCCCACACAAATTTGATCAGCCCAATAATGGCTTAAACAAAATCTTAAGACTTAGCTTATATAAAAAAAACGACCCTAAATTCACTCTATTTGTAACCCTAATGTAGCTTGCAAAAAACACACAGCCTCCTCCATCACTCCTTCACAACACAACTGCCACATCTCATTACATAAAAACCAAATCTTCAATTATTGCTGCAACTAACCGAATCAAACAATCACTTACTTGGATTAATCTTCACAAAAGAAATCTAAAAACCAATATTCTTTCATACTACTCAAACCGAATCACAAACACAAAGCCCACCATTTTTGTTAATGATTACAACCGAACAACAAATATATACGAGTAGCAACAAAATGACCAAACTCAATCGAAACCACAACTGGAATTACCAAAACATCCAAATCTATCATCACGACCTCCAGATCTACCACCAAAACCACCAACACACAAGAAACCTATGTTAGTTTGCGACTAATGGTGGCGGCAGAAGTGGTGGCGGTGGCAGAGGTTAAAAGGGTGATGGCGGAAGCGGCTATTTTAGGTTAGAAAAAGGTTGTAGAGAGGAAATATAACATATTTTTTGTTTGTGTTTTTGTTTCGTGTTGGTTTGGTGTGTGTTTTTAAGATGTAAAGGTTGGTTCTTATATGCTACAGATATGGGTGATAATAATGTGCTATTACAAGAAAAATTTCAGGATGTAATGCAAGCTATAATGACATCGGCTGTTACTCTGGTGGTTACAAACTTCACATTTAATTTCCACAATGTTGAAATGATTTGTTACTTTGACCATGCACATTGTTATATAACAAGTTTGGCTGTTACTTTTTATTGTTTAAGGCATGGTTGATGGAGGACTTAAATGATCACATGGGTCATCAGATTAGTTCTCTAGTTACACTTGATACAATGGTTCTTTGTCCTTTTAGCTCTTTATTTTTTGTGTAACGTATATTGACCATCGGATCAGTCAAGGAACTTGAATGATCACATCAATTTTGGACGTGTAAGATTGATTATAGCTTTTATTACATGGCTTTAATGTACCAAGCATAAGACTAAGACTAAATAGATTGTTATTTCTTTATTAGGAAATGTTTTTGGTCTTACAGATTTTAAGACTACTTTATTTAGCAAGTCCTAAACCTTTTATAAAGTAGTATAGATATATATACTAGACGAGTACCCGTGCCTAGCGGCATCGGTTTCTAGCGGCAGACAATTAATGATATGCGATATTGTGGTAAGTGTTTCATATAACATTCAAAATAGAACGTGAAAAGATCTCGATGAAACCCGATTCACCAGTTTGTATCGATTTTAACGGGTCCTCTCTGATTTTTTTTCGGATGCCTTTAATTGGTTAGCCGAAAACTGGTGGCGACACCAGTTCCCGGTTGAACACGTTGGTCCGGTTTTCAAACCTATATGTAATCAACTTGTTAGCTTGTATGAAGTTTTGTGTGTTTTATTAATTTGTATAATGTGTATAATAACATGTACTTTTCATTTTAGGATGTTTTAAAAATATCATTAATTAGTATGTTTAATTATTTTATATTATAGACGTTTTCCAATTTTATAATTTTTCAAATGTGTTGTAGTCGTTAGTTTGTCTTATATGTCCATTATTTCTCATGTTCATGTCCATGTCCATAGAAGTGTCATATATTCCAAACAATACACCACTGCCGTACTCGGCTAGTTTTCCATTATTTCTTTATTTCTCTCATTTAGTATGTCCATAATTTTCTCATATTCATGTCATAGATTCCAAAAAAAAAAATGTGATTTTAATATAGTAGCAAGTGATATTTTTTGACAAAGACAATATTGCAGATTGTGAGTTTAATTATATAGCAAGTGGTATTTAAAAGAATAATATTTAAGCAAGCATAATAGTCGTACAAAAAGATCATTGTTGTGTGCTAGTAGCTTTTTTTTATCTAATTATATGTAGGATTGTTTAATTTATTCAACCCATGCATACCTGTGTGTCAAAGCAATTAATACTTGTTTTTTTAAGTCTTGTAAAAGCTTACCATCTTCCTGACAACCAACTGATTCAAATTCAATCGAGGAGAAAATCAGGGTCCTGTCCCATCCTATAACTTACTTTTTTCAAGTAACTCATTTTTCAAATTACATTTGATACAACCAATGTTTAATATTAAACTTTGTTACGTGTTGTCTCTTCCACAGTCATTCTTTTGATTTTTACTTTCGTTTCAAATTCAATCGAGAAAATCTAGGCGTCGTACTGTATGATTTATGTGGAATACGGTACCAAACCAAACATTTACAATAAGCGGCAAAAAATTTGGGCAGCCATTTTGGAACCCGTTTTCGATAACCGTTTCATTAAAAGAAATAAAAAAGAGATTAACCAATCATAAAAATTATAAGCATAAAAAAATATTGCAACTTTTTTAATCACAATAACAAATGTTAGTTAAAAAATTGACCAATGATTTTGCACTGACAATAACTTACCAACAAAAATATAACAAAGTTTACCTACAAAATTATATAAAAATTACTAACAAATTTACCAACACTACACTAACAGAATCCGGCAGCAGAGTAAGATACGACGACAAAAGAGTGGTAGCAACCGCGGCGGTAGAAAAAAGATCCGGCAAGATCGATGGTGGTGAAATAACTCCAACGACTAATTTCTACAAAAAAATATAGATCTATTAAAAAAAAGTATCAAAATTTGTTGAATATATAGATTCATTAAAAATACCCATCAAAAGTCAGAATTACATGAAGAAACCTTCAAATGTCCTGGCAGGGCCGGCTAAACGAATTCCGGCGGCGACGGCAGTTACAAAAATTCCGGCGAGGAAGAGACAAACCTCGGATCTAGAAAATAATAACATAGATCTATTAAAAACATTACATATACAAAAAGGAACCTTCAAAACATAAAAAAGAAAAACACAGATCTTTAAGAAAAACTTAGATCTACAACATAAATACATTGATCTATTAAAATAAACCTTCAAAACTATATATATAAAGAAAAAAAAGAAGACAAACCTCATAAGATACCGGCGGTGGATGGTCTCATTGGAGGTGGGGGTGTCGTTGGTTGTTGGTCTCGGACGTTGTGGGTAGTAGTGGTGGCGGTGGAGGATATGAGAAAGAGATTAGAATGTTTTTGTGTAGTGTGTTTATGTTAGGGTGGAGAGTGTTTTTGTGAGTGTGTGTATTTTGTACAATGAAGAAGAAATAAAATGAAAATAAATGGGTAGGAAGTGTAGGTATTTGTTTGTATGTAGGTATGTAACTTTTAAGGTTTTGAATTCTTTTAGGTTTGTATGTTGGTTTGGTGTTTGTAAATTTAGGTTCGGATAATTGGTTGGGTGGCTGAATCTTAAAATATAGGGTGGGTTTTAGGTTGGGGATATTGGTGTATTATAAAGGATAAGATAAGATAAGATATATATATATATATATATATATATATATATATATATATATATATATATATATATGATAAAGATCAAATAAAAAGACAAATATCCGTAAAAAGATAAAAAGATTTTTTTTTCAAAAAAAGTTCACGAAAAATTCCCAAAAAATCCCACAAGATCGGGTATGATGGTGCATGAAAAAGTTGTGAAAAACTTTTTTCTAAAAGTGGATATTTTTTCCGAAAAAAAATTATGAAAATATACGTTTGCGCATTAAATCCTTTTTTTGTGCATCAAAAATTGGTTTTTGCACCCAACTTCTTTTGACTTTTTTCATCAAAATAACATTGCGCATCAAACTAAAACAAGTTAAAAATTTTGTGCATCAAAATTTTTTTGCGCATCAAAATTCGTTTTTTGTGCATTAAAAAAAACGTATCAAAACTCAAAATTATAAAAAATGTTTTCACAAAAGTTTTATGCACCAACATACCCGATCTTGTGGGATTTTTTGGGAATTTTTCGTGAACTTTTTTTGAAAAAAAAATCTTTTTATTCTTTTTACGGATATTTGTCTTTTTATTTTAACTTCACCCTATATATATATATATATATATATATATATATATATATATATATATATATATATATATATATAGGGTAGGGTTAAAATGAAAAGTTTCTTATAATGAAAAGAATGAGAAGGCATGTGGAGGTGACATGTGTCACCTTTGCCACATCACCATGCCATGTCATATGGCATGTGTCACCCCCCACCCCCACCCCCCCCCCCCCCCCCCCGCAAAAAAAAATTTTTTTTCCCGCAAAAAAAAAAAAATTTTTTTGGCAAAAAAAAAAAAAAAAATTGCCGCTAAAAATTTCCCGCCAAAATTTATTACTGCATCACAGTTATAAAAATACTGCATCACAATTATAATTGTGATGCAGCAATTTATAACCTTAATGCACTAAAATCATGATTATGATGCAGTAAATTTATAACCGTGATGCAATAACTTATAACCTTAATGCACTAATAAGTTTTGGTGCATCTTTATATAAGTTAATAGTTCAGTGCATCACTTGGTTTAAAATTGCGTTTTGCGATCCAATGCGCTCAAGGTCCCCGAGGCCGATGCGTGATGCGTAATGCGAATGCGAGCGCAATTTAGACGCAATGCGTTTAATATTAAAAAAATTATTTATACATAATATATTTTACCAAGTACCAAATAAATGCAATAAAATTATAAATAAAACACTAACATATTCAAATTCGACTAATAATCCATTTAATAACACATAGTCATATTTATGTGACTCATGATTCCGAAATTGTCATAGATTTAGTGTTCTATTTCAACTTTCCAAAATTGAAAACGTCAATCACAATTAAATGAAAACGTCACAACTATAATTGCAGTTGATGTGTGCTTTCTTACACTAAAAAAATCAATTACTGAAAGTTTTATTAACATGAATTTCGTAAATCTAAATATAAATATGTTTTGGTTCTATATTTCATGGCTAAAACCTTTTGTTTATCAATGAAAGTTTTATTAACATGATCTAAACAGTTGATAAATCATAAGAGCACCTCTTAATAGATCATAAAAGGTCCTCTTTAAAGTAGTTGAGCTATTGAAATTGGTTTTACTTTTACAAATCGGAGCAAATTCCGAATTGCGCTAATTGCGACTATTGCTAGCATTACACAAATGCGAAAAATTGCCGTAAATTGCGAGCGCAATCTGGGATGGCCTTGCATTAGATATCATGATGCGAATTTTCAAATGCAATGCAATGATGCGTACAATATGTGCAATGATGCGCGCATTTTTAAACCAAGGCATCAACTATGATGCATTAAAATCAAGGTTATAACCTTAAATGCACTAAAATCATGATTGTGATGCAATAACTTTATAACTGTGATGCAGTAATTTATAATCTTAATGCACTAAAATCATAATTGTGAGGCAGTAACTTATAACCTTAATGCACTAATAAGTCTTGGTGCATATTTATTATAAGTCACTGCATCATAGTTAATAGTTAAGTGCATCAACTATGATGCACTAGAATCAATGTTATAACATTAATGCACTAAAATCATGATTGTGATGCAGTAACTTTATAACTGTGATGCAGTAACTTTATAACTGTGATGCAGTAATTTATAACCTTAATGCACTAAATTTATGATTTGTGATGCAGTAACTTTATAACTGTGATGCAGTAAAAAAATTTGGCGGGAAATTTTTTGGCGGGAAAAAAAATAATTTTTTTTTGCACAAAAAAAAAAATTTTTTTTGGGGGAAAATTTTTTTTTTCGAGGGGGTGGGGGCGGGGGGGGGGGGTGGGTGGGTGGGGGTGGGGTATGGTGATGTGGCATGATGATGTGGCAAAGGTGACACATGTCACCTCCACATGCCTTCTCATTCTTTTAATTCTAAGAAACTTTTCATAATAACCCAAACCTATATATATATATATATATATATATATGGGGAGTGTTATTGTGATATACACTTTTAAAGTAGAAAAAATATGTACAGTTATTGATCATTGGATCAAGCTTGATAGATCAAGATCAAATTTAATTAAATGAGTGGTTTAATTGTAATTAAATGAATAAATAGTGGCATTGTATCAATTTAATTCAGGTGAGTGTTACGAATTATTAGACGAGTCCTTAATTCACGCCACTTTTGTGGATTTATTTACAATTCAACAAGTATTAATTTATTTTATTTCTTTCATAAATGTTTGCCTCTTTTAAATATGATTTAATTTTGGGCCCAGTTTCTTTTCATGATAAATAGTTTCATATTGGTGCATCTTCTACAAGTGACATATTCTAACTTTTAGCTGACGATGATACAAACTTTAGAAACAAGAAAATGAACGAACTTGAACATAAAAAAAAGGACTAAATCATAACATTCTTACCAAATCGATTAACACGACTGATACATAAACTAAATAAAAATTGACGCCCAAATTATAAGGGTCGACATCTTTACACAACTAAAACTAAATTATTAGATAGCATCGTTTTAATAAAGTGATATGTATTTATAAATATTCACTTGATACACATCTTTAGATATATTTGCACATCGTTTTAATAAAGTGACACATTCTTATAAATATTAACACACTTGATACATATCATTATACATATTGACACATCTTTTTAGCAGAGTGACACATCCGTATACATTTGACTCACACATCCTATATTTGTAATAACAATAAATTTTTTGATACATATATAATGACACACTAAAATTTTAGTGTCATTTTATTGACACACTATGTTTATCACCCAATTTTTCTTGACACAGTATGTAGTGACACAACAATTTTTTTTAAATGTTTGTAGTGAACACTAATTTTTATGACACATTTTAGTGACAAATTAAGTTTTTTGACACACTTAGTTTCATAATAGACACAATTTTTTTTTAATACTAAATTTTAATGACACATTAATTTTTATGACACGTTTTAATGATAACTTAAGTCTTTTGACACATTTAGTTGCATAATATATTTTATTAAAGGCTAAAAATGTATGAAAAAGAAATAATAATAAAATAATAATTAAAAAAAAAAAAGAAAAAAAAATCCAAAACTTCAAGGCGGTTCTATCGACACAACAATTATGTTAAACATTATGCATTTTTTGTGAAGCAAACTTTTTTAGTTTTTAACTAATAAACAATGAACTATTATTTACTTTTTTATACTACTCCGTACAAGGAACTCTCCATAACAATGGGACATAAAAAAAAAATATATAACTTAAATAAATATAATCTTGTGTAACGTTTTGTTGTGGGTCTCGTACGTTCAACACAACAGTTATTAGTTCTATCAACACAACAATTAGTAGATGGATTCCATTAATAAAATCTTGTGTAACTTCCTGTTGTGGGTCTCATTCAGCAAAGAATTATCACAAAAATTATGGGAAATCGAGATCCATGTCGATGGGTTGTGGATTGTTCTTGTTTAACCATCGGATAAGATTCACAAAATAGAAAGCACGCGACTAACTAACCATAAACTCTAACGCCGAACTACTACACTAACATGACAACAAACTGACAAAGTGACAAGGATAGGGTGGTGGCAACCATGCCTAACAAAAATTTTCATGGCTAATTACCCACCAATAATATCCTTCCAACTCATCTCATACATATCTCATACCTAACAATAGATTTTTAGTGGCAACCATGCCTAACCCATACCTCATCTTAAATATTAAATACCTCATCTTATATTAAATGACAACGTTCACATTTTGGCTAGTTGGTTTGCATGTAGAATCGGCAATCTTTGCCGATTTTCCTCTTTTGAATGGTGATGCCGCTCGGTTTGAAGAACATGCAATGGTGATGCCGCTCGGTTTGAAGCATGCCGATGCCCACCCCGCTTGGGTTGCCAGTACCCTAAGATCTGAAGCAAACACGAGTTGACTACGACCTTTAAAACATCGACCAATGAGACCATGTAACCCAATGAAAAGAAACTATTGATATTTGGTCCATCTTGTTGACTTATACACAACAATGCCCACCGAAACATAACTATGCATCAATACATACATAAAAAACCAATAGATCAACGTGATACACTAAAACAAACTATATCAACGTGTGAGTATGATACAACTTATAAACAATTGATACTTTAATTTACAACAATCTGAAGAAAGAAACTTTATGAAATCTATCTGATATGGTTTTGATCAAAGACCCATCAACAAATAAACTTACCATATGAAAACTAATATTCGCCTCAATCCGTATAGCCTGAACTCTAACCGAATAGATACACATATGTATTTCGGATCATCCAAACCGTCGTTAGAGAAACGCGAAATACAAAAACGAAGTGGCGGCGATTAGAGTTTCTTACCCAGATTTCGGCGGTGATAGTGTGGTGGCATGGGTATGATTTTTATAGATGTGGTTACGACAGAGATAAGTCAATGACGGCAAAGCATCGACGACGGTAGGGGAGGCGATTGTTATTGACATTGACATGTGAAACTCTGTTTTTTCTTTGTGAGGGAGAGAGAGAAAATGTATTTTGATTTTAATGAGAGAGAAAATCAGAAATTAATGGGTTTGGCAAAATACCAATATACCCTTCTTCATTTAATTTAAATTTACATTTCGTATTTAATTTCTAAATTCCACTTGGTGTTTCAAATCCTACATGGCAAAATCTTATTGGTGCCTATTGTATTTTATTTAAAAGTGTTCACCACATGAACATAAATATATATATATATATATATATATATATATATATATATATATATATATATATATATATATATATATATATATATATATATATATATATAAAAGACTAAAATACACTGTTGGTCTCTAAGCTTGTCCAGAAACATCATGTTGGGACAAAACTTGCCATTTTCATCGTTGGTAGTCCAAAGTATGGGATTTTAAGGCTAAATCAGTCCCTTGACCATTAATGCCCAGGTCAACGTCTAATTTCTGTTAGTTAGTCGATGGTATTATAGTCCATACACATTTATACCATACCTTAGTTAAATCTAACCCAACCTAATTCTACCAACATAGAACGGGGTGATTGTTTGAGCTAATTATACCATTACACCTGACATTTTAAGTATGACTTAATAAATGTCAACTGATAAACTAGTATGATCTCACAGAATTTAACCCATAAGACAAACAAACAAATATTATACATAACTAACTATTTAGCAAGTTGACTTATAACAATCAACTATAGGTTCAATGTCTGATACAACTGAAAAATAACTAAAACTAGTGAGTCATTGTTTGATACATGGTTCTACTGACATTTCACAAAATATAAAAGATGATGCAGTTTCCACTGCAAAACGTTCAACTACTGAACCTTCAAATGATCTACACACTAGTCGTGGATATCCATAAACTGATGAACATACAAAACATGAACCTTAAAGTGATGATGATACTGCTACCTTGTCTGCAAAAACAAGTATGCAAACAACAAACATTTAAGTTAGGTATTGTACTATCACAACTTAAAAGAATTAAACACATGACATGGTATTCATCATTGAAACATCACCTAGGATGGCCTTTGGGCGAAAAGTGCAAGGACGCAGTTTGTAATCCTTTCTTTGCTTCTAAAGGGTGTCTTAACACCGCTAGACACATCAGCAGTAACACCACCAACTGTGGTTTCAACACCTGCAGCACCAGCCAAGTTTTCAACATCAAAACCTGTAAACACAACCATTTTAGCCTTCTCCTTCTAATAAAAATCTCTTTTAAAATGTTGAACAACTTCTTTCCCCCTTTTTTTGCGCAAAATATCCTCTTCCCTAAGCAGCTTTCATTTTCCTTTATTTTTCTCCCTTTTTTTTATCTACAACCCATTCTTCCTCTTTGATAACAACACCACCTTTCACTGTTGGTGTCTTGGTTCCACTCCCCTGAATTTTTTCCCTATCTATCCCCTGCCATTTACGTCTAGTCCTAAAAGGTGTTGGAGTAACCATTCGAAAGTTAGCATCTTGCTCTACCGAACCCACAACTTCAAAACTTATGTTTTTTAAGTAAAATTGTGCTAACTTTTGGGGCTTGTGTGCAACAAAGATATCAACTGACTCATGTGTTTCAGCAAGTGCAAAAAAAGTATGAACATCATCATCAATATGAATAAAATGCAAACCATTTTCTAGGGATTCTTCAGGATCACAGAAAAACAATGCCCATTTTGTTCATTAATCTCTGATAATACATTATCAAGGCTTGAACTAAATATATCCCTATCACTGGTAAAGGCACACAAATTAACTAATGAACCTCCTTCATACCTGAGTGGGCTATAATCAAAAAACCCATTACAGTGGATTCTGAACAAGACCCCACCTTCTTCTTCTTCCTGAACATCCTTAAACGTTGACACGAATATGCTCCTATCTTTCATGGTTTTACTAGGTGTTTTTACGAATTTGTTTTGATGTGTGTTTCAGAACGTGTGTTTAGGAGTGTGGATGTATTTTAGGTTTGGTTTGGATTGGGGTTTCTTAATTAGTTTGGGTTAATATGAGAATGGTAATGTTTTCGGATCTTATTAGTTGGGTTTATTTGGTGTTTGGCAATACATTAATTGTGTATAAGCGTATCAAGGAAGGCAACGGTCAAGTTGCAGGGTAATGATTTTCATATGTCATAGTTGGTCCCTGAATTTGGTCAGTTAGCCATTTGCGCACTTAAAATTCCCGCGTATTTTTATTACAGAACTTGCTATTTAGCTATTTAGTAACTTCACAACTAGTCCCTGAATTTGAAAGGTCCCGTTATTTTTGGTATTTAAGGTTTCATACCCTATACCATTTGCATACCAACAATCACAAACACAGATTATCACAAAATCACAACAACCTAATGGCTAACTTCACACGTCTACAGGAACTTGCAAGAGCTGCGAAGTCTCACTCCATGTTCGATTCGATTGCTTTTTATTATCAAAGAGAACATAACAAAGACATCGAGATTGCAAACGGTATCCAAAATACTTTCACTGATTTGGTTCATGCTATAAACGAAACTCAAGAGTATATTTATGAGTTTGAAGGATATCGTCCTTCGGCCATGACATACAAGCTTCTTCTGGATCTTCGAAAGAATCAAAAGGCAAATGTGTTGAAGGCGTTGGAGCTAAGGAAGATGATTTGTCAAAATATAGTCAGGTGTTTGACAGGAACAACTTCCTTGATGATCTTAGGAGGGCTAAGTGATTTTCTTGTATTTTGTGCTTTTGATGGTTTCTTTTGGGAACGATATGTACATAAGTTTACTTTATCTATGAAATGAATGAATCTATCTTTTATATTCTTGTGTTATCATTTTTTTTTTGTTTTTTCCTCTTTGATTGTTTTGATATGTGTTTTGATTGTATTTGTTGTTGTTACGAGTATGATCCTTGCATAAACAGTGTATACATATCTGATTAAGGTTTTCGTCCCTTATCATTTGGTCCTAATTGCATAAAGGTGTAGGAAATGCATTTATTTTTACTAGTGTTGTTTGACCACATTTTACCCCAAATTTGAATTCATAACCTTAAAGCCTTAATTAAGTGAAATTGCATCAAAATGGGTAAATCTAGAGCTCGTAGACAGATTAAATGCTCCAATTGTCAAACTGTTGGATATAATAAGTCTAGGTGTCACAAGGAACAAGTACCAAAACCATCAAAGGAAACAAAGGTGCGAGGTAGAAAAAGGCATTCTGATGGCAGAAGGCAACATGTATTCATTTAATTATCATTTTCATAATGATTGTTCTTGTGTGTTTACATTGTAGTTGATGTGCAAATCTATTACTTTTGCAGTGGATGGATGAAGACGAGATAAGGCAGACTATGGAACAAGAGTTTCTTGAAGCTCTTTATGAGCAAGAAGAAGAACACACCATGTTGGAGGAAGATAAAGAGCAGACAAGGATAGATGAAGAAGCATTTCAACAGTTTTTGGAAGAGGAGAGAATGTACAAAAGAATTAAAGAGGAATGGAAGAGGAAAAAATGGCTAGAAGAAGCAGAGTTTGAGGCAGCTTATTATGGAGTGGCTGTGGAGGATTTATATCCAAGACATCCATATGTACTGGATAAAAAATGTTGAACTGCTGTTAGTAGGTTGTAGCCATCTGTAATTTGGACACTATCATGTTTGAAATAAATTTGTTTTTGTTGACTTTAGAAGTCAGAGTTGGTTATTCTAAACACCCCCTAAACTGCATATGTTGACTCGATTTTAGGCATTTATGTTGTCTTTACAACCATCTACTTGTTCAACAACCACATTGTACCCTATTATACTCTTTTTTGCTTGCATTATATAATACATCTTAAGTTATCAATTATTTATCATACCAACAGATTTTCACCATGGATGCAGAAAATGGTTGTCACTATTGTCTATGCCAACTCTGATCATGCGGGAGATTATGTGGATTGAAAAAGCACAAGCGGCATTTATACCTTCATGGATTGTTGTCTAAATTTTTGGTTCTCCAAGAAACAAACGGCTCTTGCTATCTCCACGACTGAAGCCGAATACGTAAGCGCCAGAAAGGCATGTCAACAAGCACTAGGGATGAAACAAGCTTTAATCGACTACGACATCCATCTCGACGACATTCCGATTATGTGTGACAACAAAGGTGCTATCGACTTGAGCAAAAACCACGTGCAACACTCTCGTACAAAACACGTTGAAATTCGTCACCACTTCCTTCGCGATAACATTAAAAAAGGAAACATCTCTATTGAGAAAGTTCCTTCCCAAGACAACATCGCCGACATACTTACCAAACCTCTCAAACAAGAATCCTTCAACTATCTTCGTCTAGGTCTAGGAATGATGGAACATATTCCGTAAGTCTCGTCAAATGACTACTTAAATGTTTCTCTAGAAATATTAAAGTCATCTCAACTCGTCTAGTCTCGTTCGTCAAAATTCTATTAGAGTTATCTCGTAAGAGAATTTATTATGTATAAATTCTCTCATCGTGTCAAAAAATCTCACTAAATCAGTGAGATTTATTCGTCAAAAATCAAAACGAGACAAAAATTCGTCTCAGCAGGTCACGGCACCACTAAAGTGGGCACGGTACCACTAAATTTAGTGGTACCGTGTACCTGACATAGTCCGTTTTTCTTTCTTCTTTTCCCTCACTATTCATTTTCAAACAAACCCAACTTCCTCCATTGCTGTCAACACCAAACACACACACGCATATCCAATTAAACCCTTTCAAATCAAATTTGAGGCATTAGTTTTCAAGATCATCAATAATTACTCATTCCTAAACATCAATTGTAAGTCAATTAACTCTAATTTTCTTTAATTTTGAGTCTAGTATTTGTTCATGCATACAAAATCAAATTCGGGCTTTTCAATTTTGATTTAATTTTTATGCAATTAGGACTAGGATTAGACAATGTATAACTATCATGATTCCCTAAACATAAAACTTGTATAAAACCACTTATATTACATATTTTAAGTCCGAATTTTGCTATCAAAATTCGAAAAAGATTGAATATCTTTAGTGGAATCATATATAGGATACTTAAAATTAGATTACGAGTCATTAACACTCAAGCTTTTCAACTTTGAAAAATTTTGGCAACGAAATATTGAATTAGCTAAACACCCCAATTCCATGGTTTCGAAATTTTTTACATAATTAGGATCATGAAACATTTTTCGTGCATTGTTGATACAGCTAAAAATGTTTTCTCATGCTTACATGATCTCAAGAATATTGGTCGAATTACATAACTAATATGTATTCTTCGACATATTTGAATGAGAAATAGCAAATTTAGGAGTGTTTGGGTAATCTCATTATTTTCATTCTAGAGTCGAGATTACCGCGCCTCCACATTGTTTGTATATAGGTACACACTAGGGACATGTTCATCAATAATACAAAGGTTAACCTATATATGCTTATATGTTTTTGTAGGTAACAATGCCTCATAATGATTACCAAGACACCAAATCCTACATCCCTTTACTAATCAATGATCCAAACATCCCTCTTGACATCAAAGCTCACTTACAAAAAGTCCAACATCGATATATACACGAAGGTCATGTGGTCGATGATTACTTTGTTCCTTTACATGACATCAATGTATGCTCTCCAACAAGCGCCTTTGATTGTTTATATAAAATAAATGATCAAATATGTCCTCGTTTCGTTCTTGAGTTCTATAGTCGTATTCGTACTTTCAATGACACTGAGGGTAATGTCTTTCTTGATTTATGGATCCAAAATGAAAATATCATTTTGTCCATTCCCGAGTTTGGTGATATTCTTGGCGTACTCGCTCATGGTCAATGTGCTTACACAGAAGACCACTCTTTAGAGTCTCTTTTCTATCACTTAGAAAATGAAGGTCCATTTCTGACCAAAATTCCTGATCCACAAATAATAAAGCAACATGTTCAAACCCCTCGAGTCATCAATATGTATAAAAAACATGATGGTTCAATAGTCAACCTTGACCTAAACTGAATCTATCTTAAAGAAATCCTTCTCGATCTTAAAAATTTGGAACTCCTTCTACGTAAGAATGTCTTGTCTCTTGTAGGGAACCGAGATCATGTTCCGGCAAGTCTAACCCATATGCTCTATTGTCTTAGTACCGAGACTCCATAAAACCTCGCGTACTACATGGCAAAAATAATTTCCAACATTCGTGGTCGGTCCGATAAGCTCATGCCATACGGTATGTTGCTTACTCGTCTATTTCGTTGGGTCATAGCTAATCATCCACACCTCCAAAGTGATGATTACTTTCTTGTCAAACCCATAATCAAACCTTTTGGTGTACCACAACGTCGCACAAAGCAACGTAGAGACAAAGGGTCAAAACGTGGTCATAAATCCACCTCTGATGCTACTTCCTCTTCATCCCATCATGGATCGTCATCCCAACCCATGGATGATGATGATGATGATATTGAAATGAACGATGAAGGAACATCTCGTACTCGTACTCTCTCACCCGATACATACATTCGTAATCTCAACACATCATCCTTCACTCACAAAACCGATCTTCCATTTAACAACACCAACTTAAGCGCCGTGATGCGAAGGAAAACCGTGATGTACAATCGACAAGTTTTAATGCACGAGTGATAACATCAAATAGTCCTGAATATTAAGTGTCCATTTACCCCGATAATGCTCGTATATTATATCATTTATATGGATTTACACCTGGTTTCCTCTATATTTCACTTTCAGGTAAATTACTAGCATTGGAGCTAAAGAGACGCGAATTTGGAGATTTTATAAAGAATTAATGATAGTATGCCCACTGTGATGAAGTTACGGCGTAACTCCACTCTCACATTACGCCGTAGCTAAATGCGTGACTTAGAAGGCCAGCTCAACATAAGATTACGGCGTAACTCCCACCAAGGATTACGCCGTAACCCATTAGGTCAAAAAAAGTTCCACGCCGCTACAAGCTATGCCGTAACTCCTTCCAATGATTACGGCGTAATCATGACATTGTAACCTGTATTGAAGATACGGCGTAACTCATTCCAGGTGTTACGCCTGTTAGGATTTAGAAAATCCATGATGAAGTGTCGGTCACCCCAACATATGTTTAGCATATTATAGCTTGTAGATGTATTAGTATATTAGTTAGATTAGCAGTAGTGTAAGTAACACCGTGGAAGAAGGACGGGTCTTTACCCACTGTATGCCTGATCCACAGCCCGAAGGAGGGCGTAGTCATTTGTATAAATAGCCCTCTCCCCACAAGGGAGAGGGTTGGATGTTCATTGAGTAATCTAACCTTCCATTTATTTTATCTCTCTAGAATACTCCACTTTCTCTCTCTAAAACCAAATATTCATACATCCCATATTTGTCATGGTTTGATGTGTTTATGAAATCCAATATGTTACAAATGGTATCATAGCCATGGTTTGATCATCTCTCTTACATGTTCTTGGATTTCTAGTGGTTTTATATGGTTTTTGGGTTTGAAAAAGTTTAGTGGTATTTGCATCATTTGGACCATTTCTAGTGTTAAAGTTTGGATTTTGATTGTACTTTTGTGTTTATAATCATTATAAGTGCTTAGGTTTTGATTTGGAAGGCTTGAATCAGCGTGGTTGGATTGTTTTTGGATTGAAAAGTGGTGTTTTTGAATATTTCATTCTAGCGACTTGTGTCTCATACTTGATTTCTTCGTAGTGACTTGTCCTTATATTTAAGCGACTTGTCTGTGTTTTTGTGAAGCGACTTGAGCCCAAAGCGATGTGTCTTTTGAGACAAAATGACAAAAAGGACAAAAGTAGTGGACGTACCTTTTTGTCTAGCGACTTGTCACTAGCTACTTGTCACATGCGATTTGTACTCATGGCGATTTGTATCTCACAAGCAATGTCCCTCTAGCGACTTATATACCTAGCGACTTGTGTGAGAAGCGATTTGTCTTCAAGGTCTTTAGCGACTTGCTGAATTAATGCAAGCGACTTGTGTAATCTGAAAATACAACTCTCATATTTGAATTAATGCAAGCGACTTGTGTAATCTGAAAATACAACTCCCAGAATTTCAAGAATTTTTTGAAATTAACCAGTTAAAAACCCAGCTTTAGGACAAAGACTCAACCATATGTAATCTGAAAATACAACTCTCAGATTTGCATAAGAAAAGTAATATAGGGATGAATAAACTTAACTGTGAGGTTAGTGATGCGATTAAATCTAGGAATGATGAATTGGCTTTATGTGTGACCAAGCTATTAAGGGAAAATGAGTCCTTGAGGAAGAACTTATTAGAGAATAATACCAAACTGTTAGATCAAACTAACTCCCTGTTGGTGGACATTGATGCCCTCAAAGCCCAAATTCAGGATAAGAGTTTCACCATTGTTGCCTTAAAAATGAGCTAAGGAAAACTATTGGAAATAGAGTGAACACTAAGTTTGCAAAACCATCAACCTTGGGTAAGCCAATCGTACGTAATAATACAGCACGATCTGTAGTTAGGCAGCCCAACGCATTTAAAACAGAAAGACTTAAACCATCAAAATCTAAGCTTGCCTCTCAAGTTGATGAGAATATAGTTTTGTCAAAACTAGTCACTTCACTAATTCATTCTGATATGATGAATAACAAACCCCAGCTTAATGTTCGAAGCTCTAAGATCAGGAATATAAGGAGATCATCTAGTCCACATAAGAAGCATCAAATGGCTGACCACTTCCCTAAGAAACAAACTAATTGCAAAAGGACCGATGTTCAGAACAGGGAAATGGTTACATATTCTTCTGAATCCAAAGGATATAACTCTGCTAGCTGTTGTTTTAAGTGGATTCCTACTGGTAGATTATTTAAGTTCACAGGATCCAAACGGACTTACTTACCTAGATCTTGTCTTAAGTGGATGCCCACAGGGAAAATATTCAAGAATGTTGGACTTAAAGGGATTCCCATCAATGATACTCCTAGGCCTGAATGTATACTATCCAAAGATGTGGATACAACTGTCACTAATCCATCTATTTACAATACTACATGTGCTATTAGTGCAAATTTTCCTCAGTCTTTTTCAGGTACAATGCTCAATTCTATCATGAACATCATGACCTGGTTTCCAACTTATTTGAAGGCAAATTATCAAGGAAGTGCTGCCTGTTAATGTTGAGTTGCATGTACTGTGACTTCTGATCGTTTCTGCTCAGAACTCGTAACTTACTGATTGTTTTAAAAATAAAAAAATAAAAAAATTGAAATATATTTCTTTTCTATACAAAAATTAAATTTTTATACAAAATCTAATAAAAGATGTATCTCTTGGTATCGATAAAATCTACGGTCCTAGAAATGTCATTCAATAATGACACGGGTCCTTAGATGAAGTTCGAACTGAAGCCATACTCTACTTTAAAGGGGGGTTGCATTTCAATCAATGTTCACTCACTCTTAATTCGTGACATTGATTGAGGGGGAGAATCGTTCAACTTGTCTCTGCATGATTGTTATAAGTATGACATGTGCTCTCTGGATTGCTGCTGCATGTTACTTTACTTGGAATGACTAACTCTGTGCTAAATCATGCTTCTTTATGTGCTTTGTGCTAGGTGGTTTGTCCATGTTATGTCTTGTGTGATACTTGTCATATTCTTTTTATGAATTCCACTTATCCACTGTATCTGCATGCAACTTGTTAAGTACAAGGGCTGAAAGTGTCAATAGTACAAACTTTTATGTGATACTAAGATAGGTAGCAACTTGTCTCAATTAGTCTTAATACAAGGACCAAATGTGTCATTTATTAAAAATTGAGAATGGTACTTAAACTGTAGCGACTTGTCTCAATTAGGTTGTAGCGACTTGTCTCACGTATCATAACTTGTAGCTAGCGATTTGTCTCAATTAGGCAAAGTACAAGGACTGAATGTGTCAATCAGTGATACTTGAAAACGGTACTTAAGCCCTAGCGACTTGTCACACCTGCTATAATTTCAATATTCCAAACACCTATCTCTCTCTCTAACTTGGTCTGTTTCAAAGCGATTTGAGTGTGGTAGGTTTCTTTTTAAGTTTTGTTTTGAATCTTTCATGTCTATCACCTTCTCTAACATGCCTCTATCGACAGATCCCACCGAGTGATTCATCTTCGACAAAAATTCCCAGATCTAGGTTAGTTTTTGTGGAATAAATTAATGGTGGTGATTGATGTAGATTAGGAATTATTTGTGGTACCTTGGTTGGGAATTAATGGTGCATATATGTGTTTTTCATGGTCTTCCTTATGCGTATTTTTGTAAGGATTTTATGTGATTGATGTGTTGATGTTATATGATTATGTATATGCTTGTGTCGTGGTCATTTTCGATCGTTGTAGTGATTTGGTCATGCCTGATGTTTCATATGTTTGTATGATAAGTGTCATTTGGATGTATCAACACACGTTCTTGATGGCGAATTGTCATACATTAGGTTGTTCTTGGTGGCGATTTGTCAATTAGTAGGACATTCTTGATAGCGACTTGCCATACAATAGGGTGTTCCTGGTAGCTATTTGTAATCAGTTGCTTGCAAGCGACTTGTCCTTGGTTTTCTTAAAGCGACTTGTCTTGACATGTTGACTAAAGCGAATTTGCTATAACCCTTTCACAAAAGCGATTTGTCTCTGGTTTTACTTGAAGCGACTTGTCTTGACATGTTGACTAAAGCGATTTGCTATAACACTTTCACTGAAGCGATTTGTCTCTGGTTTTACTTGAAGCGATTTGTCTTGACAAATTTATTAAAGCGATTTGCTATAACACTTTCATAAAAGCGATTTGTCTCTGATTTTACTTGAAGCGATTTGTCTTGACAAATTGATTGAAGCGATTTGCTATAATACTTTCATTAAAGCGATTTGTCTCATGTAATCTTGATTAAAGCGATTTGTCATTTTTGAACTATTAAAGCAATTTGTCTTTAACAATTAAGTATAAGCAACTTGTTTCTAGAAAACCTTGTCAAAGTGATTTGTTACTCTAAGAATAATTGAAGCAACTTGGCCTATCTACTGAGTAAATCAATATGCTTTTAGTTAATCGGTCATGTATGCTACTTATTGTGCTTATGTCATGAGGTTGCATTAAGGTTGATCTGCTAACCATGTCTAACCTAACATGCTCTCCAATACTGTTGTTGTATGTGTGATTCTACAGAATTTCAATGGCACACACAACCTCTTTCGAGAACCTGGCTACCTCTACTCCACCCACAGTTCTTACAGATAAGGAAATTCTTCCAGATGATAAATGGGTTGAGATAGCCAAAAGCAACTGCTTTGTAGACGTGGATAGGACACAACCTAATCCAATCTTCAGGATTGCCATTGATATTCTGAAAAACACTAACTTTTTTGGTGCCTTGACCAAGCGATGCACGGTCTCTTCTATTTACCTACAACAATTCTGGAACACTGTTACATGGGACAAGATCTCAGCCACTTACTCTTATAATCTTGATGATAAAGAGTATGAAATCACCACTGAGATTCTCAGGAAGGCCCTAGGAATCACTCCATGTGACCCTGCAAAACCATCTGTCTCTCCACCTACTGCTGAAGAACTAATAGACTTTCTCAATGAATTGGGTTATCAAGTTAACGTAACAAAGGCTTCAGATATCATCACCGCCAATATGTATCAACCATGGAGAGCCATTGCTACTATTCTCAACCTATGCTTAACTGGTAAAACTTCAGGGTTCGATAAAGTGAGGTCTCCTATTCTGCAAATCTTGTGGGGGATTATCAAAGGGGTAAATATTGATGTCACAGAACGCATTTGGGAAGAATTTTCATTGTCTATGAACACATTCATCACCGACAGACAAAATGTTCTGAATCAAGCCAAAGGAAGGAAGGCCATAAACAAACTTGTAATTCCTAGTGTAAGGTTCTCGAAGCTCATCATTCAGCACTTGCAACAGACACATCAGTTTAATCCAAGGAGTGAGTCAGTCCTCCATGAAGCTAGTGATGAATTTGTACTTGGTAACCTCAAATATGTTGCCAAAGGTGTTAATAAAGAGATCTTTGGAATGCCAATTCCTGATGCTCTTCTCACCGATAGTATTAAGAAGGCTGATTACTTCAGAAAATACAAGAAAAGGGCATCCAGATCCAATGTTGATGACACTCCCGATCCCTCACAACCCAAGTCTACAAAGTCTACTTCTCGTGCTAAATCATCCTCAAAAACCTCATATGCCACCCTTCCCAAGAAGAGACTTGATAGACCTCAATCTATTGACACTTCATCACAAAAGCAGAAAAAGAGAAAGAGAGACGCCGGAAAGGGAAAAGATGAAGGATGCAAGGTTCCTGAGAGTCAAAGGAGTTTAATGGATGAAGATGAGGCTGCACTACAACAAGGAATCCAACAGAGCCTGGATAGTCTAAACATGCCTCACAGACAACCAGTGGGAGGGGTCGTATTACGAGAACCAGTGTTAGCACCATGCCAAACCACTCATGTTTCACAAGGTAAAGGCAAAGGAATAGCAGGAGAAGAAGTTGTACACGCAGCTCAGATGTTGTTAACCATCTCCACTCCGACTTCTAAAACTTCAAACCAATTCGAGCTCGAGAAAAGAAGCGTTGAATCATCCTCAGCTCAAGAACAAACTGGAGTGGAAAAGGATGTGTCTGACACACAGAAGGAAACCCTTGCTTCTAGTGACACTCAGGCAGAAGGTCAGGAAACAACACCTCCTACTGAAGAGGTTCCAGTGCTAGAAACAGAAATTGAACAAACGAACACTGACAAACAAATTACAGAAGTTGAGGGTAATGAACTGCTGGAAGGTACACAGGAGATTCTTGAGCCAAGAATTGAGGAACCCGTGCGCCTGGAAGAATCAAACATATCCACCGGATCTCTGTCATCACTAAAGAATCTTGAGCCTGACTTTACCTTTGGTGATCAATTCCTTAAGGACAAACCCTCAGACATCGAGTCTGACAAGCAAAACGATGAAAAGGAAGAAGTTCAGTTTATGTTCTCGGTCACTATTGAGCAAGACACTTCTACCATTCCTCCGATGTCAGCACCAATGGTCACTTCATCATCTACTACTCCATCAATCGCACCTTCACCACCCGCTCCTGCTCAAACAACTGCACTTCCACCACCCGAACCCGCTAAAGTTCCATCGCAAGTTGTCACAATTAGTGACACTGTCACACCACCGGGGTCACCACCTCTGATCAAAACAACTGAGCAATTGCTCGATGAGGCCATGAAACGTATTGAAGCTCTTGAAAAGCACCTGCCTAAATCTATCAACGTCCTTGATCTTCGTGTCTCCAAGCTGGAAAACCTTAACTTCGATGATGCTGTAGCATATGCGATTGAAGCCGAAGTTAAAGATGCTATAGAATGGGCAATGCAAGCTCCACTGCTTCAACGGTTTAAAGACTTACCCATTTCAGATATGAGATCAGTTCTTTCGGATAAAATGTATGACGCTAACGAGCATCTGGATGAGGTCCATAAGAAGTTATACGAGGCTCTCGAAGAATCGATAAAGCACGATAATCATTTTCAGTTTCTAGAGGACATTCAAGAAAGTGAGGCAAAGAAGAAAAGGAGGACTGTTGTGTTGGATTTGTTGCATAAAGGTCCTAAATCTCCTCCTCCTCCTCCAACTGGTGGAGCTGGAACATCCAGAACTGGTGGATCTTCTGGCACAACCACAACTCATAAGACAAATCCGCCAACACCTCCACCAAAACCCTCTAATCAAACCAGTTCATCCGGTGGTCAAGGTACTCAGAAGACATCTACAGCTTGGACCACGGTTGATTCCAGGTTTACACCCACAGTCTCTACTATTCTAGAAGAGCAAATGCTTAATGAAGAGTCTTACGTTGCTCAAGAGTCAGAATCAGAAGACGATGACGTTTCCACCAAGCATATCCCCAAAGTTACTGAAGAAGAAGATTGGTGGGACGCTTATATTGAGGGTAAACGCATCAAAATGTCTAGGGCTGCACCATCAAAGGACATGTCTTAAAGCTGGCTCACCAAAGATAAACCTCAAACTCCTGAACCTTCATGGTCCATTCCTGAGTCTGATTCGATAATCCCTGACAACAATTGGGTTACTACCATTACTTCCAACTATGAAGCCCCTGTTGAAGACTCTCTCCTACATATCACAGGTGATATGGGAAGCTTTATGAAGTGGTTTTGTGAGAAGAAAGGAATTTCGTCAATCACACCTAAAGATCTTGAAGGCCCAGCGTTTGAAATCGTCAAATTCTTCAACTCTGATGCCAGCCAGCTTCAATACCAGATGGAAGAATGTCATAAAATGCTGAATGATTAAGTCAGTGAGCATATCAGTCATTTTGATGTTAAAAACCTTCTTCCTCTCGGCGGTGAACCTGGATAATTAACAATCCAGTCAGAGTTCTTCTTCAACCGTGACCTGGAATACCTACGTGCTCGAACTAAAGAAAGAAAACCAGCTTTATCGATTTCTAAGATGAAAGCTGCAACCTACATAGATCCGGGTTTTAAGCAGATGGTACCTGATCAATTCTGGACAGACAAAGAACAAGTGTATGACATTGCTGCCTCATACGGCATTTCTCATTGGTGGTTCAAGAAGAAGAAATTCTACATTGATAGACATGGTGCTGAAAAGAGACGCAAAGCTGTTCGATCCAAGCTGCGTATTCTAAGTGTGGTCAGTGTAGAAATCTTCTCAATCTACGGCTATGATTATCTGAAGAAGATTGTTCTTAGAAGAGCAGACTTGAAAGATCATGTTATTAAAGAAAACGACTTCAAACATTTGCTTCCAAGTGACTTTGAAGATCTTTATCTTCTGAACCTCCAAGGACATCTAGACCATATACCTATTCGTGAGAAGAAGGCTCTCTCTGCTGCAGTCAATCTTTGGATCAGGGGCTTAGTCATTCGACAAAGAGTTGGTGATTTTCAACTTGGTGTGGAAAGCTACCAGACTCAGGTCAATCTTAAAAGACCTCAATGGGAAGCCACTGGGCATGAATTCCGTCACGACAACACAGTGATTGAATCCCCTAGAGCAGTCCTCTTTACCGACAGATACGGGTCAAGAATGCTAATGAGGTTGTATGAGTTATACAAGTTCAGTGATGATACGCTCAAGATGGTTGAAGAAGAATTGAACTCAAGGGGGAAGGAAATAAAACTTGACTTGAAGCCGTGGAACAAAATGAGATTCTGGTCTAAACAGGATTTGAAGAGGTGTGAAGATTTCATTGCTGCGATCGGTCGAAGACTTAAGACAAGAAAGATCTTTCGCAGCCTTGAAAGTTTTGTGGGTGGAAGATTACGTGAAGGACATTACAAGCTACTTCAAAGAATTGAATGAAGACATGTTCCTGTAGTAGCTTTGTTATTATTAAAAATTATCTGTTATGTGGTGATTGTATTATGAACAACTATAACTGTAATGTATATGGTAGTGATAGGTTATGGCTAGTAGTTTCCCTTTTTACTCTAAAAAGGGAACTTAGGAGTGTTCCATTTCAGATTAAATAAAACCGGACAAATTTTTCTCCTATAAGCTTTTCTTACATATTTAAATCAATCTCAAAAGATTTGAAATTTTTGATCGGGGGAGAAAATGTTATATAAATATGCAATCTGATAAAAGGTGATCATTTTAATTCAAATGTGCATACTGCTCTCCTATATGTGCTAAACGTTTTCGAATCTCGATGCACATATTGAGGGGGAGCATTTCAAAAGGAAAATAAACCTTCAAAAGATCTCCTTTCCTCTATGTGTTAAAATTATTTCAAATATCTTGATGCACATATTGAGGGGGAGCAACTTTTTGAAAACCACATCCTTTCCCAAAAATATCTTTAACAAAGTATTTGAAACACTAATTTTGATCTGGAAGGTGATGTAGATATTTTTAGAAAATGTTAATCAAAGAAGTGAATTCTTCCTTTTGTCTCCATGTGCCAAAACGATTTCAAATATACGATGCACATGTTGAGGGGGAGCTTTTTCTGAAATATCAAAAACAATTCAGGTACAAAATGCTTTGATAATATATCACAAGTACCTGGATTGATTTTCAAATGGTTTTCAATTGGTTCCAATGGCAGAAGAACAATACCAAAAAGACCGACCAAATTTACTTTATGTATGGAGATATAAGGATGGTTAGGTCAGGTATTCGTTCCCACGATCCCGCCAGAGCCTGAGGGATCTACCCAGGGACAATCCAATAGATAGTGTAGAGTCCTTAGGTATGATGAAAAAAGGAGAAAAATGAGAATATGGGAAGAGTGCGGACTGAGATAGAGCTAGTACTGGAACAAACCCAACAAGGTTATAGTTATGAAGTCTCGGTAAGCACTGAAGGGGTTGAAGAATGAAAAAGAATTAAATGTGAAAAAGGGTGAAAAGAAATAGCCCTCTAATAATTCAACTTTAGGGCAGAAACCGGGTTCAATGCATATGCTACTGGTGTCTACTAAGGTAACACTGGTATTGAAGACAAGACGTCATGGACCCAGTGACGCACTGCACCTAAAAGCTACTCAAGTTCCTCTTAAAAGGACTTGTTTCATTCTCACGGGGAACTTACATTATCTATCGACTTTCTCTTAGAGATTGTTGATATTGAAGAAGGAGACCCTCTCCCTAGTCTCCGGCATAGGAACCAAATGTGCACTATTGAGTCTAGAGACACGAGATCATCAATAAATCTCATAAGGACACAAAATTAATGAAGACTTACTGTTTCACACAAATGTGGAAAGTGAGATTATATCTTAAGAGTCCTACGCATTATCCTTGTGGTATTTCCAGAACATCTGAGTGATATGTAAAATATTCACGATGAAGACGGAAATTCTTCTAGAGCCAATATCAAACAAGCTCTTGGTAGGTAACATGTGAGATCTATCCAATAGATCAAACTTGTGACAACTGGATTGAAACAATGGGGCGATTCATTATTGAATAAACCTTGGTCCAGGAAATGGAACCTTTGAAAAACCGGTCGTTGGGCTTAAAATTCTTTTCTCTAGCACATCGACTGTGTATTAATATATCAAAAACAAAAAGGTGTTTATGATTGATAATTGATTTTCCTTAAAACCTTTGTTGTATTGCAAAAACACTTTATATTGAGCAGTACATGATTATTTTTCAAATCTATTTTCATCAATCAGTGAATCTCAATTCGCTGGTTCACTCACTCCGTGTTGTCTTCTTTGAGATGTTCCGGTTTGAGAACAGCAAGAGCAGCTGCGAAACCCTCTCAAGGAGATTCTTCGGAATTATACCTGATCACAGGCAGTACTTGTACTGATCAACAGGGAACCGTGGGCCGTGTACCTCAATTCAACGAAAGTGATCAAAGACGCTTTCGTGCACTTTATTGCTAACTATTGTATGTAGGTACACCCGATGTTTGCAGCTGATCATAATTGAGAGGTCAATCCATAGCCGCATGCTCACACAACACATTCATTTCTAAAGAAATCATGATAAGTGCATCAACGACTCTGATATTTACACTCCATGCTTCTGCTACTCTGCTGCAAATATCATGAATCAACTAAAGCTTCCGCAACTCTGATGAGAAGATATCATGATCCAAAATGTGAGCATGTCAGTCCATAAGTTTCTACCTCACATGTTGGTAATCCCACAATCAGACAATGTAGAGATGTAATGATGATGATGATCTCAATGTATGCTCCTAATCACATATCAATGAACCACTCCAAGTCAAGGAATCACTACTATTGCATGACGTTTAAGTTGCTGAAGATATGAAGTCTACGAGCTCGATCATCAATGATTAAAGCTTAATTACTAGGACGTTTTCCATTGTAATTATTGGGGTGACCTCCTTTAGGGGGAGATTGTTAGGATTTAGAAAATCCATGATGAAGTGTCGATCACCCCAACATATGTTTAGCATATTATAGCTTGTAGATGTATTAGTATATTAGTTAGATTAGCAGTAGTGTAAGTAACACCGTGGAAGAAAGACGGGTCTTTACCCACTGTATGCCTGATCCACAGCCCGAAGGAGGGCTTAGTCATTTGTATAAATAGCCCTCTCCTCACAAGGGAAATGGTTGGATATTCATTGAGTAATCTAACCTTGAATTTGTCTTATCTCTCTAGAATACTCCACTTTCTCTCTCTAAAACCATATATTCATACATCCCATATTTTTCATGGTTTGATGTGTTTATGAAATCCAATATGTTACAACGCCGTAAGCAGCTATAACGAGAGCATTTATGGATTTATATAGGTTACGGCGTAACTATCAACTTAAGTTACGCCATAACTAGATCTCACCTATAAATACCAGCCCTAAATTCTGCATTTCACATCATTCACTCCACACCAAAAAGAAGAGAACGTGAGTAGGGGACCAAAGGCAGATCTCGAAGAGCATACGGAGCCATCTCCAAGGGAGAAATCACTCCCTAATGATAAGCATTAGCAATTATCTTTCTTTTTACTTTCGATTCATGTATTTCATTATGTCAAACATTGAACTGATTGTTTCATTTAATATGATCGGCTAAGCACCTTTGGTGCTAGCCTAGTTATGATTCCTTAATTGTTGTATTTATGTTTACATTGCTTCCGTATAATTGTTTCTGGTGTATGCATGCATAGTTCATTGGTAGCTACCCTTGTTTCGATTGTTTTGAATGCTGGTAGTATCTAGTTGCTTAGGAGAATTGACCAACTGACCCTAAGTAGGTAGACTGAGTGGGAAGGGTAAGAATTCACCAACTGACAACCCTTCTTCACTTGTGCGAACTGACCAAATGATCACCTATCGTTTGGATGAACTTAAGAAGTTAGGGATGAGTGTCTAAGATGCTAGCGGCCGGGCACTCATTGTTATGAATCTTGCATGTAGCAGAACTTAATGACTTAGCTTAGGGGACTAAAAACAACTGGACTTTCAAGGGTAGTAGCTTGATCTCTGGTGGAAACCTTTGCTGATAGGTTAGGACGAACTGACCAAATGTTGTCCTAGCGACCTAAATCCCCACTTGAATCAATTGGAAGTAATTAGACGTGAACATAACATGATAGGATGAGTAACTAGGTTAGCACACTTTTCCCCTATTGATCACAACTCTAACTTTTATTTTCTTTATTCATTTCTTGTTTTATTAGTTAATTAAATCATTTTGACAATTAAAACCAGTGACACCTAGACTTAATTAGAATCCGCTCATATATCTCTTCGGACAACCTCGGTTTTACCGATCACTACACTACACACGACTGGGTACACTGCCCGTTAGTGCATAGGGTGGACCTTAGGTAAACGAGACACTTATAAGTATTAAAACCTGGTCAGTAAAACCTGCATCAATGAGAAAACGATCGGCGGGTTTAAGTCAATCAAAAAGGTGATTAAAGGGCTTGGCAAGGCAATCAAGAAGGGGTTTAGAAAGCGAGGTTGAGAGTAATGAACAATATTAAACTATCTATGAAGTAGTATTATTAGTTTCTTAAACTAACACATTATGAGGTATTGGCTACGGCCTCATGACACTTGAAACTTGGTTACACTAACTTTAGCATGGGTTGCTTCAGGTGTGTCATTCCATTTTACCACCCGACGGTGTGCTTTTTAATCAAGCTCAATTCTTGGTTAAAATTTAGCTTACCTACATTATTTGGTTTTTATTTCTTTTCATGCATATTTTTATCTAGATAATTATGCTACTTGTCTTGTTTGCATGCTTAATAGTAGCCTAGATTCAGCTAATCACATGTTTTTGCTTAGTGCTAGATGTAGCTAAAGTGATAAAATTCATGTGATTTTTATTTAGTGACTTGAGGCAATAGGATCTACTGCAAATAGTACCCATAGAAGTACCCATTTAGGCACCCTAACCTGCAAAAATGGTAAAATCATCTTCAGCAGGTCACGACACCACTAATTATGCCACGAAACCACTAAATTTAGTGGTACCGTCTCCTAGGAATACGATTTTAACTATTGGCTTTCACTTTTTGACCTTGTAAGATATTGGTTATCATAAACACACAAATACAAAACTATATGGATCGAATGAATAAGAGTTTAGAGAGAGAAAGTGGAGAGAATTGGAACTTCTAGTAAGAGAAAGTAAATGTCATATAATGAAGCTCCACCCTCTACCATGGGAGGTAGAGGGTATTTATAATTCTTTACAAATACGCCTCCTACGGGTTGTAGATAAGGTATAAAGTGGGTTAAGACTCGTCCGTCCTTCACGGTGTTACTCTAACTAACTACTTATAATGACTAAACAACTAAGACTACGAGCTTTATAATGCTTACAAATATTTGAGGTGACCGAGTCTTTAACTTACAGATTTACTAAATCCTAACAATCTCCCCCTAAGGGAGGTCACCTCAATTACATATAGATAATACACTTTTGAACTCTAGCATTCTATTACACGTTCTTTGTTTTGTAGCTCGTAGCCTTTGATTCTTCAAAGTTCGCATACTTTGTACTTTCAGTGAAGGTCTTTAACTGATCCATGACTTGGTGATCTTTGAGCTTTCTTCGAGATCATCAGCCACAGTAAATCTCTGAATCATCCTTTATTGTATCACCTCCATGTGATATTTGTGACTTCTGGACCGACATGCTCACACTTTGTTGGATCATGATATTTTGCATTAGAGTAGCGGAAGCAGTGCTTAATGGTATCAGAGTTTAGATAAGAACTTATCATGATTTCTTTAAACGAGTGTGATGTGTGAGCATGTGGTTATGGATTGACTTCTCAATTTTGATCAGTTGCAATCGTCAGATGTTCCTACAAACAACAGTTAGCAATAAAACATATGAAAGTGTCTTTGTTCACTTTCTATGAATAGGGTTGCAAGAACCACGGTTCCCTGTTGATCAATATAAATACTGCCTGTGATTAGGTAGAATTCCTAAGAATCTCCTTGACAGGGTTTCACAGCTTGATCTAACTGTTCTCAAACCAGAGCGTCCCAAAGTAGACAACACGGAGTGAGTGAATCAGCGAATTGAGATTTAATGATTGATGAAAATTTGATTTGAAAAACAATCGCGTATTGCTGAAGAGAGAGATTTTGCAATACGACGAAATATTTTATGAGAAAAATCAAGTTTTAATCATAAACACTTTTTGTTTGAAAATTATAAGATCAGTCGATGTGCTAGAGAAAAGAATTGTAGAACACATCGAAAGGTTTTTCAAGAGCATTCGTCAATCCATTTCATGGAACAAGTTTGATTCAAAAGTGAATCGCCCCATTATTTCTTTCCATTTGTCACAAGTTTGATTCTTGAAGAATCTCGCATGTCACCCACCAAGAGCTTGTATGATGTTGGCTCTAGAAGGATTTCCATCTTCATCGTGAATACTTTAAGTATCACTCGGATGTTCTGGCAATACCACAAGGGTAATGCATAGGACTCTCAATATATATATTCTTACTTTTCACATTGTGTGAAACAACAAGTCTTCATGAAATTGTATCCTAATGAGATTTAATGGATGATCTCTTGGCTCTAGACTCAATAGTGTACTTTGGTTTCCTATTCGGAGACTAGGGAGAGGGTCTCCTTTTTCAATATCAACTATCTCTAAGAGAAAGTCGATAGATTATGTAGGGTCTCTGTGAGAATGAAACAAGTCCTTTTAAGAGAACTTGAGTAGCTTCGGAAGTTTGGTGTAGTGCGTCACTGGGTCCATGACGTCTTGTCTTTAGTACCGGCGTTACCTTAGTAACTACCAGTAGCATATGTATTGAACCCGGTTTCTGCCCTAAGGTTGAATTATTGGCGGGCTATTTTTTTTCACCCTTTCACTTTTCATTTCTTTTTCATTCTTCAACCTCTTCAGTGCTTACCGAGATTTCATCACTAGAACCTTGTTGGGTTTGTTCCAGTCCTAGCTCTATCTCAGTCGGCACTCTTCCATTATTCTCACTTTTCTCCTTTTTTTCATCATACCTAAGGACTTCTACACTATCTAGTGGATTGTCCCTGGGTAGATCCCTCCAGCTTTTGCGGGATCATAGGAACTAATACCTAACCTTACCATCCTTATAACTCCAATGCATAAAGTAAAATGGTCGGTCTTGTGGTACAGTTCTTTCCGCCTTGAAACCAAATGAAAATCAATTTGAAAAACCAATCAAGGTACTTGTGATATAATATCAAAGCATTTTGTACCCCAATTGTTTTAGATCATTTCAAAATGTTCTACCTCAACATGTGCGTTGGTTTTAGACAATACATAAGATGAGAAGGAGCTTTTCACGCAAACATTCTTCTTGAAGAAAGATGTAACCACCACTTCACACGGATCCTACTGAGCTAATCAGGGGCGTACTAGTTTCTTTCATTTTTAATTACCTTCCATTATCATAACTTTGATACTTTCGGGGAACATTGGGGACAATGTTCAGTTTAAGTGTAGGGAGGGAAAATAAAACGGGAACTTTGAAACTATGCTTATCCTTGAATATTTGCTTTGTCCAATTTTATTTGTGTAATAAACCATGAGAAAATGTCGGTTGGGGTAATTTTGGCACCAAATTTAAAATTTTTCATGACATATAGGAGTGGGCCATTAGTCTTAATAAAGCGTCTCACGGATAGGAAGTTATATGACTAGCACAAAAACCCTTTACCACTTAAATTCCACCCAAAATGTGAGGATCACCCTTAGATTAGTAGGAATTAAAGCATTCATCTTTAATGCTTAGTGTGTGAACCGGTAGTATAATAGATTCTAGAACTTATTTTTGTGATGCATCCCGAGATCGCTAGTAAGATTACACTTGTGTAGTTAGGAATAACTAAATGATAAGAGGCATTAGGATAACCCTTGTTTGATACCCGTAATATAATTACTTCTTCCACATCGGTTGAGTAATTCCCCCACACCTTTGCGTTGTACTCATCTTTAGTACACGATACCCCTAGTTAACCCCTCATAGCCTATCCTTTTCGCGGTTCTCGTGATGTTTCGGTTTTCCGGAATATCAATGAAGAGCATTGTTTACACCCCACCCCCGAATGTACACCCAAATCGCCTTAGCCTACCTTGTATGCACTCACTTTTAGTGCATTATTGTTATCACACTAAACCCTTAGTTCAATTATCTAGTTGCTTGCATAAGTTGCTAAGTCAAGTAATATCCTTTGTACACAGTTTTGGGACGATTGGGACTCATGGGAAAAGTTAAATTTTATGAGATGACGGGAAGGGAACGTTAAATTCAAATTCCCTTTATTTGCATAATAATGTACTCCAAGTATTTTGATCTTTTCAATTCGGGTCATATTAGTGTTAGAGTAATAAAAACTCAAGTGTAGGGATGTGCCTATAAATCCCTATCATTTTGATGTTATCATAGAGGATGGTAGAGTAAAAGTGTATGAAAAAAAAACATACGGGCTACCATCCCACATCTATCTTTAAATTTATGTTTGTTTGTTTCAGTTATCTAGAGTCTAGAGTGTCGAGTCTTGGCTTAGCAGCGCCATTCTTCGCATGCTTATAACATAAAGATTTTTGACTTGCTACCACTAAATAGCCTATCCCACCAAACCCTTTGTTTCCCTACCGTAAGCCTAACATTACAACCCTTTAAAAGACCTCTTTGATAGTCTTTCCTAGGTGCTTACGCCAAAGCGATGGAGGTTTGATCTAGTCTCAAGCCTATGGTAATCTATGTACTAGGACCGGTTAATGAGTGTTTATCTTCCATTTCCAACTTGTTATATTTCATATACACCCGAGACATGTGAGTATCCAAACACCCCATGAGAGGTGCTAGTATGTAATTTCCGTGCTTGTTATGACTTTTGCGGGGCTTATATGTGTTGTGACTCGTTCTAAACTAATGCTTCATGACCCCTAACTTATAAATTAATTGGCTAAAAGCACATTTGCTTGAGGACAAGCAAATACCAAGTGTAGGGATATTTGATAAGGTTTTAAAATGTACCTTTTTGAGGGGTCGTTTAAGCCCTTATTTGATCACTTTTGTATCCGTTATTACTTAATATCGTTCCTTTTCACTTTTTAGGTATCTTGAAGGCAAAATGCTGGAATGACACTTATTCGGACGAAAAGGCGCGAATATACGAAGAAAATGGCCAAAGTCAAGATTCGAGACACTCAGGCTGCTGGAACTAAAGGTGACGACGTCAGGCTCAACCAGCAAAGCCGTCGAACAACTTTTGTGACGGCTCAGTAGCCAAATTGCTCATTTACAAGTGACGGCTTCAGGTTTTAAAAGAGTAAGGAATCGCAACTCAGACGGCTGATGTGCTCCGGTTGGTGCAAGTTTTAAAAATTTATAATCACGAATTAACCGTATAACCTTTTAACACATACGAGCAAGTATACTCGTCCGCAATAGTAACGTTTTGGTAAGTCGAGATCGTCCCAAGGGATTTTTGTTTTGAAATAGATTTTATTAAAAAGTTTCTAACAAGAAAGCTTGTCAAGGCTCCCTCGAATAAGTGTTCTAGTGAAAATACGAATCAAGAATAAAAATATATACTTGTGTGAAGTCTCATAATCAACCATAGATAATGTTCATAAAGGTTTGGTGTATACTCTTAGTATGATGCACAAATCATAAGCAAATGATTCCCCAACCATGGTATTTGTTTGTAAAAATCATTCTAAGAACAAAAACATTTAGGTAATCCTTTCGGTCCTTATCCCAATGATTATCCTATAAAAGTTCCATTTGTTTGCAACATGTTCTCATTAAATTTGTTCTTACGAATCTTTCGACCCTTCGTGATGAAAACGTTCCTAGTCTTGTTTTAATAAGCAAAACATGGTGGATGTCAATCACCATATCCCCATACTAGTTTGTCACAACACTTTTTGGAATAAAACACAAGAGAAATCCTTTCGGTCCTTTTTCTTAAAACATGTTTTATTGACAAATCAATCCAAGACTAGTATTTTTCCAACAAACTCATTTAAACAAGATCATATATACATGCATCACATTTTGAGAACATTATTATGATTAATCACATTCCAACACACAAGTATAACACAAACTACTCCATGAAAACAATCATATCTAAACACAAGTCATAACAAGGTAATTCAAACAATTCAAGAGAATAGATTTCCATAACAAAGTTCATAGAATACCTAATCTTTTGTGATTACAAGAATTAGAAATCGTGGAATGTAGCAACCACGCGCCTCCAATCACCTAGGATCACCGCACAACTCCAAACTACCGAAACAATGGACAAGAATGGTTCCTTCCTTGCTTCTGGACGTTTTCCAGTAACTACTAAGCTTTTGGGTTGAGATAAATGGGTAAGTATGAGTTTTGGTGTAAACTAATACTCTATTTGTTGTGTCACACTTAGTATACAAGTACTAGGTCCTTTAAATAGCCAAAGCACTTGCTTAACTGCCCAAAAAACGTTCTCTCCAAGTTAATATCAAGAAATGATCGGACTCCAATGATTATGGGGAGTTAAGACAACAATAAATGCGAATTGTGTAACTGCAGAGCCAGAAACCGGATCGGTTTCTATGTCGACCGAATCGGTCACAGCTTTGACCTTTAGCTCAGCCGGATCCGGTTGCGGGTTGCGACCGAACGGCTGGGTTTTGCTCCTTTTGACTTTTTGCTGACTTTTCCCTTTACGCTTCATTCTTTGCTTACGTTGATGATTTCCAAAGCCAAACTTGATCTTTCCTTGCTGTAGATGCTTCGAAATCACTACGCTTCCATATCATTGAGTCCACAAGCTTCCAATCTCAACTTCCTTCCTTTAGACGCTTCCAAATGTGCATAAAAACTTCATTTCTTCAATATTCGCAATACCTGGCTACATATACATACACAAGACGCATCTTTGCACTTTTGCAATAGTTATGAGTAAATATAGCCGAATATCATGCACAAAACTGACAATAACGCTACTAAAAACATGTTCATTTTAGACGTTATCAAATTCCCCCACACTTAAGCTCTACTCGCCCTCGAGTAGGTCAAACATTTGCAAAGATTGATTTCAATGGTCCATAACACCATGTTTCAGAAAATGTAACAATTACCATAAAAGATAATTATTATTATGCTTATAATATGAGAAAATCTTCTAAAAATGAACCAAACACTTTAGATAACATAACTAGGATACCTCACAAGTGGCTTATAAGATTTCACTCAACACTCATATATTGGTGGGTATATCACTCAATGCCTAGTCATGATCAATGCTTTTTACCATAAGCTTGTACAAGTATCAAAACAAAGAAAATAAATTCATCAAAGAGGTCTTTTATTCGGGTTATAACGATAAGGCTATGGGTTCATAATAGGTATGGATAAGACATGGGATAGTTTATGAAATTGGTTTAAAATAAAATAAAATCAAGTCCAAACCTCCATGGTGCTAGTCATCATACAAACCACAATCCCGAAAAATGATTATTACTCCTCTTCTCATATCGATCACCAAATATATATATCACGTCTTAGCACATTGGCTAATCGATAACTCAAACATACTTCATCTTCCTTCATCTTCATAATAATATAGCACATTGGCTATAACTGTCAATTTTTTTTTTTTTTTTTTTTTTTTTTTTTTTTTTTTTTTATCTCAACTCCCCCACACTTCGCATAAGCATCACCACAAAAATACAAATAAGAAGTATGCATCCTTCGTCTTTGTCGAAATGGCACACATGAATGGCAAAGTGTAACTAACTCATAATCATCAAAATCAATCCAATCATTCCAAACAACTAGCAACAAACCATTAGACTTGATAAGGGTTGGCTAAGGTTTAAAGGTGTAAAATATTTTTGTATTTTTCTGGATTTATCAAAAACGAAAAGGATGGCTCAGAAGGTGTAACTAGGGTATCTAGTGCTAAAAATGAGCACTAACAAAATGGGTCCATGTGGGTGGTTAACTAACCGATGTGGTCAGTTAATATATCATTAGATGTAAAAATGGAAGGCCATTTGGGTTATTCCTAAAATTGCCTCTTATCACTTGAAAATATTTAGATCACTCGAAAGTGATTTTAACCGTAATGCATAACTAGTACAAGTTCTAGAATCGACATAATCACCGGCACACTCATAACAAATATAAAACAAAAGATGTTTCATACAAAAAGAAACCTCACAAAAATGTGGGAAAAAGGCTATTATGCATGCTAGAAAATGCTATCGAATCCAAAATGAATTATTTCAGTAATTTGGTTCAAATCAAAAAATTTTCAAAAACCTCATTTTACCATTGAAATCCCAAATTATGTATTTTAATTATCAATAACGCGCGAAAACCATTAGACCATCAAGGGCGAATTTCTTCTAATCACTTGCATCCAAAAGTTATCTAAAAAATAAAAATGCGTATCATTTTCCTATTTTCTTCCCTCCCCCATACTTAAGTTTTGCATTGTCCTCAATGTAATGAAAAATGAACTTCAAAGTAAAGAAAATGGGAAAAAAATAGTTAAAAAATACCACGGAATAAAATATGCAATAAGCACATTGGGTCATTAGCAAGCCTGTGAGTTATCCAACTCGAAATATTTGACCATCAAGAAGCTTCCAACATATCCATCCTGCAAACAAAAACTGCAACACGAAATGCACAAAACAAACAAAACTACTAAAAACTAGATAAAACCAAAATATACCAAACATCCTAAAGAAAATCAATCAAAAGATAGAAATAGTTTAAAACACATCATGACCATTGTTTTTGAAACCATAATTTCACGAATGACCCATAATCACTCGTCATCCTCGCTCATTTCTTCTCCTTCTTCATCGTCAAACTCATCATCATCATCACTTTCGGTTACATAGTTTTCGTCTATGATTTCTGAACGAACTCTCCTCTTTTTCTTCTTACCTCCAACTCCTGATGATGATCCTCCAACTTCATAACTTGTTCCTCCAGCTTCAGGCAATCGACCATATGGGGGTATTGGATCAGGAAACGGTGCATACCCAGGATATGGATACGGATAGGGTCCAGGATAAGAAGTGTAAGGAAAAGGATATGGTGGAACATTTGGTGGATTGTAGGGCGGCAACTCGTAATTGGCTTCTCGAGCCATGTGTTGAAAGATAGGCATCGAATAATCATTGATGTAGTTGTTCCTTAACATCATCGAATCTCTCCACACATCCCTACATTGAATCTCATCTAGATGTTGGTTCCACTCTCCCCATCCTGAATCAAAACTACTGGACGTACCCATTTGCACGTTCTCCATTGGTATATTCCTTTGCTGTTGCGGTGGTTGCTGTTGTGGTCTTGGTTCAATCCATAACCCTACGGTTCCCAATCTCCTATTCAAAGCATTACCAAAACCTTTCGCAGTCCACGTTTCACTATACTTTGGCTCTCCACACTTAGCCAATTCCTCATCAACATAATACCCAAGATTCTTCGCCAATCTTGTCACAAAATGTCCTCCACAAATGTTACTGTTGCTCTTGATTCCCGGGGCTCTCCTAGACAAATATTCGGCAACCTGCCAAATAGCATTACCGTCCTTAGTTTCTTCCAGCAACTTCATAATCCATAAATCCGGTTTCTGACATTTGTCCCTGCTTCCAAATCTATTAAATGGCCCGGTCACAATCAACTTGTGAAGTATCCTCATCAACGGATTCCTGATAGTTGAAGCATTCCTCCTAGCACAAGTAGGATCTCCCACTTGATTCCAATAAGCGGGAATACTAGGGTAATCTTTTTCAAACCTCCGAAGTCTAGAAAAGTGAGTTTCAAATAATCGATGATTTACCTCATGTGGTTCATACAAACCAAGAGCTACACCAAAAGCTGGCAATGTGTAAGCATGATCCCTACCACAAAGTCTAAACCAAATACAAATCTCCGACATCAAATTCCGAACATCTACTTTTCTTTCAAAATACATGGTTGAAAAGAATTCCATACACCATTCTCGGTAGACTTCTTCATTAACGCTGAATGCTCTTTCCCATGACAAATCATTGAACGAATCTCCATCCCCTGGATATACATAAGACGTTCGCATCATCCTTCTTAACTCATCTTCACACTCACATTCGTTAAATAAATCCCAATCAATCACCCTTGGAACTAAACATTGCCTATGTTGTAACTTCGACAATCTCTCTCGAAAAGCATGTTTCTCTCCATCGGTGAGATTTTTGAATTTCAAATTAGCATTTGCTTCCTTCTTCACACTATACTTAACCTTCTTCTTCTCGTTCCTTTCACAAAACTTCGTAACAAGCGGGTTAATTGGAATTTCCTCCCCACTCGAGCTTCCTACAATAATTCTCTGTAGAAATCACAAAAATAAGATCATATAAGAGTGTTAGAACAAACAAGAAGGTTAGAGAACCCTCTAATAGACATTTCAAAATTTCACAAAAAATCCTCTCAGAAACCGCAACCGGATTCGGTTGGATCACCAACCGAATCGGTTTCCTACTGACATCAGGCAACAACCGTTCGGTTGCCATGCGCAACCGAATCGGTTGTGCAGACTGCATAAGGTATTTCACCTTCAAATCCTCAACATCTCGAATTTCTAACGCTCAAACCATTCTTAGATCGCATTCTATCATCCTCAATGATTTCCCACATCCTAGAATTACTCTATCTTGCTTCCAAATCATCAAACATCTAACATCTAAGAACTCATCTCATCATTCTTAAAAATCATTAGTTCTAATAGTGTAGCATCCATCATCCTTAAAAATCAAACATATCATCCATCAAAATGAATCACTAATTGTAACTTATCTCATTCCATAAGCATAACCCAATTAATTCCGAAAAATCTTATCATCTAAAATCCATTCTATGGTGAATCAATCAACCATTCTCTAGTTGTAATGCACTCCTATCTCAATCACTCACTCAATCCTAAAATATTACCACTTAATTCGAATTATAACAAAAACCCCCAAATTGGTGACCTAAAATCCAATTCGAATCAAATGTTCTAAATAAAACCTTAATTGAGTAAATTGAATGTAAATGCTTACTTGCTTGGGTGCCATGATGTTATCCTACAATTCAAAACAACTTCCAATCTGCTCTCTTGGATGAATTTTTGCAAAACCCACCTGGAAAATTAGTGTGTGTGTGTGTTTTTGGAAAAATGAAATTTTTATATTTTGGTGCAACCGGTTCAGTCAAGGACACAACCGATTCGGTATGCTTTTTGCCAAATTTGCTTTTTTACTTGTTTAACATGTTACTTAGGCATTTACCCTCCAAGCAACATATTTTTACTCAAAAATTCCTGCTAAAAATTTCACACAACATTTATTCACCAAATGAAATTTTGAACAATCATTCAATCCAAATAAAAACTAAACTCATCATCCAAACTCAACTCAAAACTCATAGTCATAATGTATTAAAACCAAATTACCTCAATCATAACATGAAAAATAAATAAGAAACAAAAATCCTAATGCATCAAATCAAAATAAAATAAAATAGTTCAAGAAATTCAAGCAAATGATTGCTTGTTATTACGGTCTTTCCTTTCCTCAAAATTCCTCAAAATATTCTTGCCTAAGAATATCCTCGCTTTGAAATTTTCCGGTCAATTCACGGAATGTTTCAAAAGTTTTAAATTTCCTCATAAATCTTCGTCCATCCGGGCATAATATATCAAACTTAACATGCCATGCCCCGTCTCCGGCTTGCCTCTTGTAAGTCCCCAATCCTTCGGGTTTCCACTCCAAATTCTTAAGTTGCACCGGTAAAGATCCTAAAAAGTCGGTCAACTTCTTGTAAACCAATATGTTTTTGAATGGGTTGTAGAAAGCTTCTATCGCAAATGCACGTTCCATTTCGTCCTCTATATCGAAATAAGGTGGAGTTAAAGGTCCGTACATTGGATTACCGTGGACATCACGTCCCACTTCAAAACAAGTTAAATCATCATTTGCATCAATCCATTCCAAATCTTCCATACCTTCCAAAATTGGTCCTCTTGGTCTTGGGTAGTATGTTTGCCTCGAAATTCCATCGTCAATAGTCATGGTGCCTCTTCCCATGTCTATAATTGCTCCACAAGTTCGTAAAAATGGCCTCCCCAACAATAGTGGTAAACTCTTGTCCACCGGAATATCCAAGACAAGAAAATCTGCCAAATACGGTTGGTAGCCAATTTGCACTCTTACATTCTTAACTTCTCCCATTGCCTTTGCTTGAGTGTTATCCGCCATAGTGAGCTTAGAATGATTAGGTTGCGGATTACTTAGTCCCAAAGTTTTGAACAATGGATACGGCATCACGTTAACACTCGACCCCGTATCAGCTAAAGCATAAACTGGTGTAGTTCCATTTACTTTGATTGGCAACACAAAATTACCCGGATCCTTTTCTTTCCTTGGCATGCCTTTAAACAAAATTCGATCTCGATCCTCATCCGTGAGATTCTTATCTTCCAACCTAGCCCTCGCTAGCATCAATGCATCCAACTTCTTTCGATAAAGCACATAGTCTTGGAGAACTTCAATAACCGGTTTCTTTTCATTGAGCTCTAGAAATTTTTGTTCTAGATTCTCTAAGATAGCTTCTTTTTGGCTTTCGGTTAAGGGTTTGATAGTAGTAGTAGGTGACAATGGTGTGTAATCATTTTTGGTGGTGGAGGTTGTTGTTGGGGTTAATTTATTTGATGATGGTTTCTTTCGGTTTGCTTTCCCCATTTTCACCACTTCCACATTTTTCTCCTCCATATTTGCACAAACTTCCACTAGCATCTCGTTGATCCCTTTTCTTTCTTCCAACTCGGTTATGTTAATCCGCATCTCTCCCATACCAAAATCTACTTGACACTTGGTTGTGACAAGAAAATCTCTACCAAAACAAACATTTGGCTCATCCGCATTACCTTCCTCTAGAACAACAAAATCAGTTTCAAACATATGCCCATGAATATTGACTTTCAGATTTTTCACCATCTTTCTCCCATATGCCTCATAATCCATACGAACATGACCGATTTCGTCAAGAACCTCTTCCAAGATATAATTCTCTCCATACGCCATATTAAGCTGTGCATCCCAAGCACGTACTCCTTCCACTTCACAAGGTGTTCCAAATCTCATCATCGGTGAATCATACACCGTTGACGGTGCTTGTGTAAACACTACCACTCTTTTGTTTTTGGGTAGTTGAACCTTGTTTTCACATACTTCTTCCATATCACCCGTGTCAAATCCCAATTCTTTCTTGCTTTCCTCCAGAATTCCTCCAATCTTTTCTAATGAACTTCCCGTATCCTTGAACATGTCATCCAAAGTACGAAGGTATTCCGAGATTCCGCTCAAACTATCCATGTTACTAGACAACTTAACAAAGCAAAACAAAACAAATCCCGAATGATTAGCGTTAACGTTAGTAAAACAAGAACAAACTATAAAAAACATATAATAAACAACTAAGACATCTAACAAAATTAAGAAATAAAATAAAAACTCAAAACCTCAAAATGATAAAACTCGGCACAGAAACTCCAACCGGATTCGGTTGGATCACCAACCGAATCGGTTGGTTGAAAAATTTTAAGACAGAAACACGAACCGGATCCGGTTGCGGGTTGCGACCGATCGGTTTGTTTGAATTTTTTTTTTTTTTTTTTTTTTTTTAAAACAAATTTAATAATAATAAAAAGCAAATTAATGTCATTAAGGATGTACTAACTCTAGTTAATTAAATAAAACTCTTCATAAACTAATAATTAAATAACTCATTAAATCTTATTAAAACCAAAGTTAAAACTAAAACTAAAACTAAATAAACTACTAATAAATGCCATCATAAAATAAACTATAACTGAAAATAAAATACTCTTAACCATTACCATCAACTATAAAATTAAAATAAATAAAACTAGATTATCTAAATAACAAATGTAAAGAAAAGAAAAATAAATAAAGACAATAATTCTAAGAACTGATTAAACCACACAATTACTCTAGAAATCAAAACACAATAAACTAAAAAGATAGATATAAAATTCGAACCAAAGAAAATTTTCACAGAATGTCTAACCGGATTCGGTTGGCTAACCAACCGAATCGGTTAGTTTGTAACAAAACTTTTTTTTTTTTTTTTTTTTTTTACTAATTTCAAAGAAAATTACAGAAAAAATCCCCGGCAGCGGCGCCAAAAACTTGATGTGCTCCGGTTGGTGCAAGTTTTAAAAATTTATAATCACGAATTAACCGTATAACCTTTTAACACATACGAGCAAGTATACTCGTCCGCAATAGTAACGTTTTGGTAAGTCGAGATCGTCCCAAGGGATTTTTGTTTTGAAATAGATTTTATTAAAAAGTTTCTAACAAGAAAGCTTGTCAAGGCTCCCTCGAATAAGTGTTCTAGTGAAAATACGAATCAAGAATAAAAATATATACTTGTGTGAAGTCTCATAATCAACCATAGATAATGTTCATAAAGGTTTGGTGTATACTCTTAGTATGATGCACAAATCATAAGCAAATGATTCCCCAACCATGGTATTTGTTTGTAAAAATCATTCTAAGAACAAAAACATTTAGGTAATCCTTTCGGTCCTTATCCCAATGATTATCCTATAAAAGTTCCATTTGTTTGCAACATGTTCTCATTAAATTTGTTCTTACGAATCTTTCGACCCTTCGTGATGAAAACGTTCCTAGTCTTGTTTTAATAAGCAAAACATGGTGGATGTCAATCACCATATCCCCATACTAGTTTGTCACAACACTTTTTGGAATAAAACACAAGAGAAATCCTTTCGGTCCTTTTTCTTAAAACATGTTTTATTGACAAATCAATCCAAGACTAGTATTTTTCCAACAAACTCATTTAAACAAGATCATATATACATGCATCACATTTTGAGAACATTATTATGATTAATCACATTCCAACACACAAGTATAACACAAACTACTCCATGAAAACAATCATATCTAAACACAAGTCATAACAAGGTAATTCAAACAATTCAAGAGAATAGATTTCCATAACAAAGTTCATAGAATACCTAATCTTTTGTGATTACAAGAATTAGAAATCGTGGAATGTAGCAACCACGCGCCTCCAATCACCTAGGATCACCGCACAACTCCAAACTACCGAAACAATGGACAAGAATGGTTCCTTCCTTGCTTCTGGACGTTTTCCAGTAACTACTAAGCTTTTGGGTTGAGATAAATGGGTAAGTATGAGTTTTGGTGTAAACTAATACTCTATTTGTTGTGTCACACTTAGTATACAAGTACTAGGTCCTTTAAATAGCCAAAGCACTTGCTTAACTGCCCAAAAAACGTTCTCTCCAAGTTAATATCAAGAAATGATCGGACTCCAATGATTATGGGGAGTTAAGACAACAATAAATGCGAATTGTGTAACTGCAGAGCCAGAAACCGGATCGGTTTCTATGTCGACCGAATCGGTCACAGCTTTGACCTTTAGCTCAGCCGGATCCGGTTGCGGGTTGCGACCGAACGGCTGGGTTTTGCTCCTTTTGACTTTTGCTGACTTTTCCCTTTACGCTTCATTCTTTGCTTACGTTGATGATTTCCAAAGCCAAACTTGATCTTTCCTTGCTGTAGATGCTTCGAAATCACTACGCTTCCATATCATTGAGTCCACAAGCTTCCAATCTCAACTTCCTTCCTTTAGACGCTTCCAAATGTGCATAAAAACTTCATTTCTTCAATATTCGCAATACCTGGCTACATATACATACACAAGACGCATCTTTGCACTTTTGCAATAGTTATGAGTAAATATAGCCGAATATCATGCACAAAACTGACAATAACGCTACTAAAAATATGTTCATTTTAGACGTTATCAACGGCCTAGATTTGATCCAGACGCCGTCAGAGATTGAAGGCGACGGCGTCATAGGCATAAGGTGACGCCGTCACAAGCTGCAACATGCGCGCGAAGTACCTAATACTGTTTTGGCCATAAATTTTGCATACGAACTCGGATTTAAGTGATTCAAAAGCCCACGTGACCGGAATGAGAAAATCTACAGTTTGGTGAAAAAATGGTTGTGACGCCGTCAATCTTTAGGTGTGACGTCGTCACTCTTTGCCGACAGAAAATCTGCCTATAAATATAACATTATAACTTCACTTTTTGTAAGCCCTAAACCCTAAGTCCGATTCCAGGGTTTAGGTAGGTGTTTTTCCAGCAACTTAGAGGGTTTCAAACACTCTATAAACATCGTGTAATGGTTTATTTGTTAATCCAATCCTATGGTATGTCTTCAATTATCATAATTGTTGCTTGCTCTTCATTAATTATGCTTGGCTAATTCACATAGTGTTTGCTTATGATTGTATGAAACTTGTATATAATTAATTAGATCTTATTGATTTCTTAATGATGCTTGTGTCTATCTTCATCATTAGGGGTGTGACAATTTCAATGAGTCTAATTGGTTTAGTTTATAATTCTTGCGTCCTACTGTCTCTTGTTTGATTGGTTGTCTCTTATCTTAATTGTAATTGGCTTAGGAGTGCGACTAGGCTATCGTTGTGTTTAATACTTGATAAATCTTGGATAGTTTATGATTGACTTAGTGGATTTCGTTTACTAAACCCAAAGATAACCTCAAAGTTAGTTTATGAATGACTTAGTGGATTTCGTTTACTACACTTAAAGGTGACTTCAAAGAGTTAGGGAATGCACACCTTACGACCTTAGAAAACACAAAGCGTTAAGAATAAAGACGTGACAATTCAACCATCAATAGGACGTGACAATTCAGTAGGTAGAATTGGATAGCTAGCAAGGAGTAATACATCATAAGTAGATACGCTGCACGTTCCTGGTAGACCCATAATTTAGTTAGTGTCTTTTGGGATAGTTGACTAGCAACTAATTCCACCCTACCCTTCACAACCGAGATTCATAAAATATAAAAAAATACAAAAATAATCATCCCTCACCTTTAGACTTAAATCGACATACACTTCAGCCTAACGACATTATTCCCCTAGAGAACGATATCAATACCCGTGGCTTACCCTAATACTACACTACAACGATTAGGTTCACTGCCTAGGGTGTTATAAAACTTGCTCGACGAAAAGGAAGTTCCTTTGACCCCGAACGACCCGTGTAGCGTTATCATAGACATATCGTTATTTACGTGTTTATTAGTTAGTTAATAGCATAGTTTAGTTTAGAGCAACACCGTGGAGGAAGGACGGGTCTTTACCCACTGTATGCCTGATCCACAGTCCGAAGGAGGACGTGTAGTATGTAACTATAAATACCCTCTACCTCCCATGGTAGAGGGTTCGACCTTTCACTTAATCTAACCTTCTATGTTTTCTTTCACTTTCTCTCTCTAGAAAGGCTCCCATCATACTTTCTCTCTCTAAACTATCTATCTCATTCGATCCATACTAGTGTTTGTTATGTGTTTATGAAATCCAATATCTAACAATTGGTATCAAGAGCCATGGTTTGATCACTCATCTTTCATGTTCTTGGATTTCTAGTGGTTTTTATAAATTTTTGGGTTTGAATGAGTTTAGAGTAGCTCGCATCATTTGGATCATTTCTAGTGTTAAAGTTTGGATTTTGATTGTACTTTTGTGTTTAGAATCATTACAAGTGTTTAGGTTTTGAGTTAGACGGCTTGAATCATAGTGGTTGGGTTGTTTTTGGATTGAAAAGTGGTGTTTTTTTTGAATGTTTGTTGGAAGCTCGTTGAGCCACGGCGTGCATTTCTTGGATGCGAGTTGTCCCGTATTTGATGCGAGTTGTCTTATGCGAGTTGTCAGCTTGCTTATTAAAGCGAGTTGTCTTATGCGAGTTGTCAGTTAAGCGAGTTGTCTGCTTGCTTATTGAAGCGAGTTGTGTTTTATGCGAGTTGTCATCTCATGCGAGTTGTACTTCAAGCGAGTTGTCCATTAAGCGAGTTGTCAGCCTAAGCGAGTTGCCTATGCGAGTTGTGTTATGCGACTTGTATATTAAGCGAGTTGTCTGTTTATGCGAGTTGTACTTCATGCGACTTGTCTATTAAGCGAGTTGACTTGGGTGCGAGTTGTCTAAGGTGCGAGTTGTCTCTAGTGCGTTTTGTTGACTTTTCCCGACAAAACTTCAAACGACCATAACTTTTGAACCGTAACTCCGTTTTCAGCGTTCTACCCATCAAAACGACCGTGAGAACGAGGAGAATGGCACGCCGAATAAACTACCTTCGAGGCCTAAATCCGCTCCAAACAGAAGTTATTGAGGTTTTTATGTTCTTAGACCTAAATTTCTCCATAATAACGGGCATTAACCAATCCAAATCTCAACCAAACAACATCTCTGCTAATCCTTCATACAATCATATGTCCTAACACAAAATTATCTATCATTGTCTCGATCCATCAGTCACCTTAACACATTTCATTGGTCATTGCTTAACGGTTTGGTCTTGATTTTAGTAAAATCCCGCCAAAGATTCTATTTCTCGGTTTAAATCACAGACTTGTAAAATCCCGTGTACACAGCAACATCATGTCTTACACTCCTGATTCAGTGATTTTGGAAATACTTAAATTGTATGATGCTGTGGACAACAATGATAATGTATGCTACACTGAACGGTTAAAGATGATTGAATCAATCAATGAGGATTTGAGCTCTTCATGCTCTGAGTCCAATGAGAAAGATTTGCACCTGTTCAGGCTACAAAATTCCATGCAAAAGGAAAGCAGCATTGAACCTTATCAACAACTTCACTCTCACCTCATGTTACTTCTACCCACAACAATGGAACGAACATGTATTGCCCTCTTCCGTCAGAACTTATCCACATTAACAGGAACTTTGCTGTTAAACCTAGAGCAATTGGAGCTACAACTTGACAAAGAGAAGGTTCAAAAGGATAGTTCCAGTGCTGCACTTCAAGTGATCTACAAACATTTTCAGTCATTCATTAGAAGGGAATTCACATCAGATTATGATCAAGACATGACTGAAATGTCTTTCAAGAGACACACTGGAATGGAAATTTGCGTGTTCATAGAGACACTTATCCATCTCATGGATAATGTGGAGAAGTATATTGAAGAAGTTACTCAGAAAGATGTAAAAGTGGATGAGAGCCTGGTGAAATTGAGAGATAGTTGTGATGAGTCGGGTAATGCATCAGTTGAAAGGTCGAGTGTTGCTGAATGCAGAATATCAGAGACAACAAAGAATGATGTATCCAGCTGTTCAGTTACTCCTAACATACAAGAAGTAGATGCTGTAATCAGAAAGGGGAATGAATGTCGGGCACAATCAAAAGATTGTAGTGTTGAGTCGGGTAAAGCACAAGATGATGGATCCGTTGACACTGAATATAGAGGCTCAGAGATAGATAAGCTTGACACAACCAGCGGTCCAGTGACTCTTGTTACACATGATGTGGATGCAGATATCAGACTGACAAATGAACAGGTGTCATGTGATGAGGTACCCTTAACTGATCAACATAGTGCATCTGCTAATGTACCTAAACAAACTGATCTTAATACTGAACATAATTCTGATAAATGTTCCTTGGTTGAGGCTGAGACTAATAAATTCAAAACAAATGATATGGTTGATAAAAAGGCTTTTGATGAACTTTCAAACAAATTCTCAAAACTTGAAAAACATTGCATTTCTCTTGAAATTGCAATACAAAGAAAGGAGGAAAGTTTTCAAACTAAGAAACCATGTAAAAATCCAGAATTTCCTGAATTTCGTGAATTTTTTGAAATAAACGATTTAAAAGCTCAGCTTCAAACCAAAAACTCGACTATCAACAATTTGAAGAACCATATTTCTGGTATGCATGTGAAAAGTAATTTGGTTACAAGTAATTCCGATGTTAATGCTATTGATGATATTCAAATGAGAAATGATGAATTAGCGGTTTGTGTGGCCAAATTACTAAAGGAAAATGAGTCTTTGAGAAAGCATCAAATAGAACTAAGTTACTCTATCAAAGAAGCTAGAACTAAGTCAATGGAACAAAAAAATTCTTTGATAGCAAAAATTGATGATCTCAAAGCTCAACTTCAGGAAAAGAGTTTTGCTATTGTTGCCTTAAAAAATGAGCTTAGGAAAACTGTAGGGAAAAATGTGAACACTAAGTTTACAAAACCATCAACCTTGGGGAAACCAGTTTCTCATCTCATTAGAAACCGGTCTGTTGTTAGGCAGCCTACTGCGTTTATATCCGAAAGACCAAATTTTTCAAAAACACGGTTTGCCTCCCAAGTTGATGCGATAAAAGTCTTGTCAAAACCAGTCACTTCACCTGAGTTACTTAAGAATAAGGCTTCTAGCTCCGTTAACCCTCAACAAGTAGCCACTTCTACTCCCAGCACATCAAGGATTAGTTCAAAAATAGTGTCAAAACCAAGCATTAAAACCCAGAATTCATATGATATGAATGACTTGTGGAAGAACTATTATCTAGAAGAAGCTAGGAAAAAGGCACAAATTCGAAAAGTGGGAATTTTAGGTGCAAGACCTAGGGTGATGCATTCCACGAGATTTCAAGGCTCTGCTAGTAGTAGTAAACCATTACCTAGGAACTCTCAAAAGACTAGGGGTTGGCTTGCATCTAAGAGTAGTTATATGAAGAAGAATGCTAAGCATGTAGAAAATGAACCTAGAAATTCTGAGTCTTTTCCGAATAAGAAACATTTTCCTAATTCACATGCTAAATCTTTGGATCCCAACTGCTAAATCTTCGCATAGATGGATCCCAACTGCTAAATCTTTGGAGTCTAGGAATAACGATAAGTCTTCCACTCATAAGAATATCAACAATCCTAGACCTTGCCATAAGTGGATACCGTCTGGTAGAATGTTTAAGGATGTTGGACTTACGTGGATACCTACCGGAAAGCTGTTTACCGATAACAAAATCAAGGTTGATCGTGAAACCCCAAAGGGTTTGGATACTAATGTCACTAACCAATATATATGCAATCCAGCTTGTAATGTTAGTGCATGTAGTCCTTACTTTGTTGCAGATACTTCGATCCTTCACTACATGGACTGGCTTAAAGTATGGATTACAAATGGATTGATATCTCATAACTCACGGGTTCAAGTAACTCAACCTTGATATTCAACACTATAACGTCTGTTCACATCAGTTCATGCCTTGTACTTCATCATTATGGCATCTGCAGATAACACTTCAGGCCCCGTTCCTCAAAGAAAAGAAAGGTGTACGCTTCAGTGCGCTTTATCTTCAAAAGAAGAGAAATCTTCATGTGTATGACCATTCTCATCGACATTCTTCATCAACAAGCTTCATGTTTTTCCACGCTCTTTCAACCCTCAAGTGGATCTACTTTCATTGGTGTATATTCTTATTCACTTGTTCAAATCAAAAATAGCAACTTCGGATGCAATTTTTGAGGGGGAGAAGAGTGCATATACTACATGTTTATGGATGCTTGAGTTATGGTCATATGACTCTCCTTCAACGCCTAATGCTTCACTTTCTAAGGATAACTGGGATTCATTGTTTGGGATTCATTGTTTCAAGATTTGTTTGATGAGTACTTCCAACCTCCAACGAATGTTGATCATCTAGATTCTGAAGCTCATGCTCCAGTTCCTACTGACTCAATTGGTTCACCATCTAAGAAGTACTTCTCGGAATTCTCAAGAAACCTTATCTCCAGTTACTTCACAAGGCGTTGATAATGTCTATCATGATATTGTAGTTGCACTATTCAATAATGATCCGCTCTTTGGTATTTCTTTGCCAAATCTTCACGGATTATTGTTCCTCTCATTATGCACACTATAAATCAACCACATGAACATTAAGGAAAATGACTACCTCATCCGCTCGAAGACATTATTGGTGAATCTTCCATATAAGTCTCTACATGTATACCTTTAGGAAGAATGCATTGATGTTGGGGAATCATTTGTTCCGGTTCATTCAGTGGGTCAATGTACATCCGGTTGTATGTTTATTCATGTAGTGGGCATTTGACACAAGTTGATTACTTCAGAGTTAATCATTTATCACTTATTTGAGATTGAAGTTGACTTTCACAAAGGCGTGTTCTTATTAGATAACTTGCTCGAGCTTAACAATTTGAGTTGAAGACTTGGCTTATCTAGTGACCAGCAATAGGTTTGGATGGTTGAAGACCTGGTTAACTATCACTTTAAGGAGTTACGTTGTTTTACTCAGTGACACACGATAATGTCGTTGTGGATAATCGCAAGAGGTGTTAATGTCTCATACTTTGGTTGAGTATTGAGTACTTAGAGATTTGCTTGGTGCATAAATTCTCAACACCGTTCTTCCATCACTAAGTGCAAGCTAAAGATACAAATGTGGAGAATTCGACTTCAGTTTCAAGTTTGGTATATCGGTTTTTCTTCTTTAGTAGTCACTTCAAGTTGTCTACGTATGGGTTGATAAAGATAGTCAAGGAGAGTTTCTGTAACAGTTGATTCTCACATGATTCATTTGAGCTAATTCTTGTTCTTCTCTATTTCAAGAATCTTCGGTATGTATAATATGTTGCTGATTCTGAGGTATCAAAACCAGCAAGGGGGAAGGAGACATACATCTTAATACACAACGAGTACACATGATGAACCTAATACTTCTTCTCTATTGAAGTAATCCCGGGAAAGACAAATGTCATAACCATAGAGATACTCAGTGTTTACGCATAGCTTCTGGTGTATTATTCCAATCATTTGGGGGAAGTGGTCTCTGGATACTTTTGGTATGTAGCTTTCAGTAGGAAGAATTATGAGAAGAATATGTGGAGCGTGAGATGATATTGCTTATCGACATCTTCTATATGATTTATGATAAAGTGCTTCCGGTTAGTGCTTCATGTACACAATGTAATGATGATTCCGATGAGATCGCAACCATCAAGGGAGAGATATGTGTACATCTGGGTCGCACAACATATTCACATGATCGAGCTTAATCAGTTATTCCGGAGTTGACATCCGCAGAGAAGATTAGTGATTCAACCAGTTATCGTGATGTCGTTGTCTCTTCTCTTGTTGGGTACATGTGTACGTTATGGGCTGATTGGTTATATGTTAGATAACTGGAATGCATTTGGTGAAATGAAGGTGTTGATATATTGTTCTCCTGAATTGACAATTGCTCAAACTCGAAGAGTTATGTGTACATCGGGGACGCACAACAAGTTCATGTGATCGGGCTTAATCATTTATTTTGGGTTTAATAACCACAGAAATGATCCGTGTTAACTTGTTACTTCGGTGTTATCGTCTTCTTCGGGTTCTTGAGCTTCATACAATTAGACTGTCTGCTTCACTTCTTCTTCTTGGGGGAAATGGTCTTTTTACATGGTTTGTCGGTTTGGGGGGAAGCTACCAAAGATTCACTTTTTGAAGGCTCAAGTTATTGCGACGATTCAAGAGCCTCGAATGCTTTGGTGGTGAAAGTTTAAGAGATGATGACTTCTATCTTCTACAAAGTGCTGAACGATCTCCTTATCTAGGTACTCGTATCATCATCTTCTTAAACTATTTCTCTATCTTTGTAAATAATTTTCAAAAAGCAAAATACAAAAATATAAAACCAACAAAAACAAAATAGAAAAATATAAAATCAACAAAAGCCCATAAAAATCAGAAAATTGAAAAATACAAAAAATATGTTTTCTCAAGACATGTCTTCTGGTATCGATAACATCTACGGTCTTAGAAATGTCATTCAATAATGGCACGGGACTTTAGATGAAGTTCGAGCAGGAGGTGTAAATATTTCTTTCTAAACATGTCTCAAAATATGGCTTACAGTTACTTCAGACTGTAACCCGTGCTTAAACCATGGTTTGCTATTGTTTCAGATAGCAACCCGTTCTTCAAGAAAGGAAAGTGTTGCGCTAAACCATTTTTCAAATATTTCGTGCACTTATCCTAAAACAAAAACAAGGAAAGCATGTCGTCAAAAGGACTGCTGTTCCTACTCAAATATTTTTCCTTCTAAAATTCTTCAGAAAGATATTTGTTTTAACTAAATGGTGGTAAATGAGTTGCTTGTAAATCAATCAGATTCAGAGTTTTCATATAAATTGAAAACTAAATCAATGACTTCAGCGCTTTTAAACTTTTCAAAAAATTAGTCATTGATTGAGGGGGAGAATGTTTTCAAGTCTATATCATCTAACGAGCTTATCTAATTATCCTATATACTTAAATGTAAAACATGTTAACCTACGTTGAAGGACTAGGTGCCTAGGATATGATTGTTAGGATTAGATGATTAGAGTTTGATAAACACATTATTCCCATGCTTTATATGAACTGATTGATATGTTGGATTAACTTTTATTAGTCGATTGCTGTTTGGGTGTTGTCGACCACCATATATCTATTTGTATGTCCACTAACATATGCAGATAAGATGGTTTAAAAGAATGTTCCCGATCCGGATCCCACATATGAAGATGATTGGATGCCGAAAGGAAAGGGTAACTGTATCTTGGGTTGACATATGAAGAAACGGAGCTTAATTTGACTTCTATGGAGAGTTGGCATGAAAAAATGCAACGCAAGAGGTCTCACTGCATCACCAGATGGTTTTCTTCATCATCAAATTAAGAAACGGAGCTTAATTTGACTTCTATGGAGAGTTGGCATAAAAATATGCAACGTAAGAAGTCTCACTGCATCAGCAGATGGTTTTTCTTCGAGCCTTACAGCAACAACAGAAGCAGCTCAACCACCTAACGTATCTTTGTGCAGGAAAAAGTAGTGGATGATACCATTTTTTTAAAACAATTTTTGAATAATATTGTTTTGAAAAAGGGAAAAATATTGTTTTGAAAATAAATTGGACTTAATTTTGGAAATCCCCGGACTTCATTTTATCAAAACTTAAGTCACTCAATCAACGACTATGGTCATCGATTGAGGGGGATAGTGATTTAAAATAAAATATTTTCAAATGATATTTCTTCATAAAAGTTTCGGTTTGTACGTAATAAAGTGGTGATGTAAAGATTTAATGCTATGTCATGGTATGATTTTCTTTAAAACTCAAAGATCTTTCAAAATGATTTTTTTTCATGTTCTTGTTTGATTGTGAAATTGTTTTATTTTACTTAAAGATCTCTTAAAACTATCATACCTGACACTAACAATCTTTAATGTCGAAAAACTGTACCTCATCAGTCAATTTCAAAAATTAAATCAAGCCACGTCTTTCCCCAAAATTTTCCAAATGATTTAAATAAATCGGGATCCAAATTCTCAATTGGTTTGAAATTTTTGATCGGGGGAGAGATCGTGATTTAAATCTCAATTTTTTTTAAATGGAGTTGGTTTTAGTCCTTTAAAGGCACTCCTGCCTCCATGTGCCAAACGATTTCTAATACAAAATGTACATGTTGAGGGGGAGCATTTATCCAAAAACAAGATGAGTATTTAAACAAGGCACATATTCTCCCATGTTTTATAAACCTTATTAAATCACTTGGGATCCAAAATCTCAAAGGGTTTGATATTTTTGATCGGAAGAGAATTTGTGATTTAATAATGAAATTTGATAAATGATGATCGATTTGATTCAAAAGTGCATATTGCTCTCCCATATGTGCTAAACTCTTTCCCGTATTCTCGAAGCACATATTGAGGGGGAGCATTTCAAATAGAAAATAAACTTTCAAGGTACTAAGATTTCTATGTTTCAACCCAAAAGTACCTTGATTGATTTTATAAATGGTTTCTTAATGGTTTGTGTAATCGTGGAAGTACTTCAAAAACCTCTTGCCTATATGTGATAAAATTATTTCAAATATCCCACGCACATATTGAGGGGGAGAATTTACCAAGAAAATCAAAAGGTTTTTTCTAAGGAAATTGTGATCAAAGAATATATTCTAAGAACTCTTGCCTCCATGTGCTAAACAATTTCTAATACAAAATGCACATGTTGAGGGGGAGCATTTCTAAATGATCAAAAACAATTAAGGTACAAAACACTTTGATATTATATCACAAGTACCTTGATTGATTTTCCAAATGATTTTTCAATTGGTTTAAAGAAGGAAAGAACAATACCAAAAGACCGACCAATTTACTTTATGCATGGTGTTATAAGGATGATTAGGTTAGGTATTCATTCCCATGATCCCGCCAGAGCCGGAGGGATCTACCCATGGACAATCCACTAGATAGTGTAGAAGTCCTTAGGTATGATGAAAAAATGAGAAAAGTGAGAAATGGGAAGAGTGCGGACTGAGACAGAGCTAGTACTGGAATAAACCCAACAAGGTTCTAGTTATGAAGTCTCCGTAACCACTGAAGGGGTTGAAGAATGAAAAAGAATTGAAAAGGGTGAAAAGAAATAGCCCTCCATTAATTCAACCTTAGTGCAGAAACCGGGTTCAATTCATATGCTACTAGTGGTTACTAAGGTAACACTGTATTGAAGACAAGACATCATGGACCCAGTGATGCACTGCACTAAACTTCCCAAGCCACTCAAGTTCCTCTTAAAAGGGCTTGTTTCATTCTCACGGGGAACCTAAATAATCTATCGACTTTCTCTTAGAGAGTGTTGATATTGAAGAAGGAGACTCTCTCCCTAGTCTCCGGCATAGGAAACCAAAGTGCACTATTGAGTCTAGAGCCAAGAGATCATCCACAATATCTCGTTAGGACACAAAACTCATGAAGACTTGCTGTTTCACACAATGTGGAAAGTAAGTATATATTAAGAGTCCTACGCATTATCCTTGTGGTATTGCCAGAACATCTGAGTGGTATGTAAGATATCAAACAAGCTCTTGGTGGGTGACATGTGAGATATTTTCAAAAGATCAAGCTTGTGACAACTGGATAGAAACAATGGGGCAATTCATTCTTGAATTAACCTTGGTCCAGGAAATGAATTGACGAATACTTTTGGAAAAACCGTTCGATGTGCAAATCTTCTTTTCTCTAGCACATCGAATGTGTATTCATGTTTTCAAACACAAAAAATATATCTGATTGAAAAATACTTTTGGAAAAACCGTTCGATGTGCAAATCTTTTCTTTTCTCTAGCACATCGAATGTGTATTCTCTTTCAAATACAAAAGGTATTTTTGATTAAAAATTGATCTTTCTCACAAAACCTTCGTCGTATTGCAAAACTCTTTCTTCTAAGCAATACGCGATTGTTTTCAAATCAATTTTTCATCAATCAGTGAATCTCAGTTCGCTGGTTCACTCACTCCGTGTTGTCTTCTTTGAGACGTTCCGGTTTGAGAACAGCTAGAACAGCTGCGAAACCCTGTCAAGGAGATTCTTCGGAATTATACCTGATCACAGACCGTACTTGTACTGATCAACGAGGAACCGTGGGCCGTGTACCTCAATTCAACGAAAGTGATCAAAGACACTTTCGTGTTTTTTATTGCTAACTGTTGTTTGCAGGTACATTTGGACGGTTGCAGCTGATCAGAATTGAGAAGTCAATCCAAAGCCACAAGCTCACAGTATCCACACTTAATTGAAGAAATCATGAATAGTGCATATCTACATAACCTGGCTCTGATATTTTTATACTATGCTTCTGCTACGCTGCTGCAAATATCATGAACCAGTAAAGCTTCCGCTACTCTGATGGAAAGATGTCATGATCCAGAAAGTGTGAGCATGTCGGTCCAAAAGTCACAACATCACATGATGGCAACACAATAAAGGGTGATCCGGAGATTTACTGTGGCTGATGATCTCCATAAAGCTCGAAGATCATCAAAGATGTAGATCAGTTCAAAGACCTCCACTGAAAGTACAAAACTATGCGGACTTTAAAGTATCACTGCTAAATCACAAAGATGCGGAAGTTGAAGAATTAAAGTCTACGAGCTCAAGAATGAAGATTAAATATAATGCTAGGATTCAAAATGTAAAACATGGGGTGACCTCCCTTAGGGAGAGATTGTTAGGAATTAGAAATTCCATAGTGAAGAGTCGGTCACCCCAAATATAATTTAGCATAAGTTAGCTCGTAGACATATCGTTATTTACGTGTTTATTAGTTAGTTAATAGCATAGTTTAGTTTAGAGCAACACCGTGGAGGAAGGACGGGTCTTTACCCACTGTATGCTTGATCCACAGTCCGAAGGAGGACTTTTAGTATGTAACTATAAATACCCTCTACCTCCCATGGTAGAGGGTTGGACCTTTCACTTAATCTAACCTTCTATGTTTTCTTTCACTTTCTCTCTCTAGAAAGGCTCCCATCATACTTTCTCTCTCTAAACTATCTATCTCATTCGATCCATACTAGTGTTTGTTATGTGTTTATGAAATCCAATATCTAACAAAAACTAGAAGGGGGGGGGGTAGAATAGTTTTACCGATTAAAACTTCATTTTAAAATATTTAGATCGACTTATGTCAATCCATTTGGATATGTATGTTGGACATTGTTATATTGATATAATAAATGTGTAATGAAAGATAAAGAGTAAGAAGTACATAACCACGACACGAGTATTTATAGCGGTTCGGCTACAAGGACACCTTCTTTGCCCTACTCCACTCCCCGAGTCACCTACTCGAGAGTTCGTAATCACTACACGACACCAACTCCTTATGGCGGAGAAGCCTTCACAACGTCGCCTACTCTTTTTCCGGTACTAGGCTAACCACCGGGTTCTTTCACAAAGGAGAACCACACCTACCACAACGTCGCCTACCCTCTATCCGGTACTAGGCTAAGTACCGAGTTCCATTACAATGGAGGAACTACTACCCAACACTACACAACACCTAACCCTAAAGGAGACCCACTCCTTATTACAACATCATCAAGGATATCAATATCCTTGGAAACAAGCTATCACTATTTGTATAACGATGCACCTCATCGATTATACGACCTTGCCATCCTTCACTAATGCCACTTGATTTGACTTCTAGGCATCTTTCACTAATGCCCTTGACACGAACGCTTGACACCTTTCACTAATGCCTTCGTCTTGACTCCTTTAGCATTCTTCACTAATGCTTTTGACACGGACTTTAAGCACCTTTCACTAATGCTTTCGTCTTGACTCTTTAGGCATCCTTCACTAATGCCTTGGACACAACACTTCTATTAAGGAAGAAAGAAGTATCAATCAAGAGAACCTAAGTAGTCTTGATGATGATGAAGCATGGCAACTCATGGACTTGAACTTGCTCGACTTCAAGAGGTGGTGATCTCGCCTTTAAGAGGAACCTAGAGAATCACACAAAAACAAAAGACAAACTACATAGAAAAATCCTTTAGGATCTGTGGTTAGAAGGTTACAATACTTGGGAAAGTATGTGTGGGAGTGGCAACCCAAAAGGAATAAATGACTCACTATTTATAGAAGAAAAACAACTAATGTTCCACAGATCCCACGGATCCCTCACTTGAGGGATCCGTCCAGTGTATTACTGGGGATCCGTGGGACGCTCCCTTTTGCCCATGGGTTTTAGGTCATGGGTCATGGGTTATGGATCATGGGTATCCAAGTAGATACAATGTATCTCAAGATGCAATGCATCTAGTCCATGGTTCATGGATTAAAACTATGGGCCATGGATTAAAACCATGGGTCATGGACATTATCCATATATGACATAAGCATGATGCCATGCAATGGGTTATGGGTCAAGCTCCATGGGTATGGGTCATGGACTTTGGGTTGTACCCAACTATATTCAATGTATTTGGTCAATGGGTCAAATACTTTAAGTTTCTACCCAATTATGTTATCGATTATAATACATACTAGTTATGTATATATTTGCCCAATATGTAAACACTAGTTGTTGTACATATGTATTACTAAATCATAAAATCACTTATACTTGTTTTAGTGTTTTATATGAAAACGTAAGTGTGTTAGGAAACTATTGGCTCAAACCATTTACGTATTTTATTTGTTTCGTTAAAATGATTTTACGTTTGTTATCGACAAAACATTAGAAGATCGTAAAATATAAATAAACGTTTTTTACGACTTATTTGTATTAACAATCTCCCCCTTTTTGTTGATGACAAAACATAAAATTATTTTAAGGAAAAACTAAAATTCGTAAAAGTTCGAATTTGAGTTTTTACTCTCTTCTCCCCCTTATTGTCAAAACAAAAAGAGCATCGAAAAGAAACTAACACAATGTTTTAATAAAAACATGTAAAGGAAAAAAAACATGGAGAGCAAGTGACGGGAAGAGTTCTCGTCTTAACTCCTCCTTGACGAGTCCATCCATTTGTGAGGGCATCAAGTAAATAAAAAACTACTAAGCTAATGCATTGAAACTATGTTTGCAAATGGTTTCGTCTTAGTGATGATCATGCTCCCCCTTGATGATTGCAACTTTGCAAGGGGATGTAACAAAATGTAATCCATACGAGGATTATATTGCAAATGGTTTTGCAATGTATGGTTTGACACAAAGCTCCCCCTAGCTTAGGGTGTCAAAGTCTTCACGTGTATTTTGAAAATCTACAAAACAAAGGTTAGAAAACAAGTATATAGTGCATAATTTCCTGCAAATAAGACTCAAGTTAGTAGAAAATTGGTCTTCTATTGCATGGATCCCACGGTTCCCTCCTTGGAGGGATCCGTCTAGGCAAATCTCAGGGATCCGTCTATCTGATAACAGAATTCAGCAATGGTGATGTAACAAATAATGTTAACATCAAAATGAGATATGTATTCAGCCAACAAACATATACTCAAAGCAATATGGCATATAAACTATCATTCAATAAAACATAAGAGATCATCTAAAAATCTCTAAAAACTAAGAGAATGAATTAGCCATGTAATACATATTCTACTAATACTAATAAGTGACCAAAACTTAAGAAGCAACCATGTGCTTGAGTCTAAGGATAAGTGACCAAAACTAAAGAAGCAACCATGTGCTTGAGTCCAATCTTTCAAAAAGATGATTAACCATGAAATGGGATTCCTAAACGATCTAAGTTATGTTTGAGATTAGGACACCATTTTAATCCTTAGGCTCATGGTTGTTTGGGTTTGTTGACCTCATCAAAATGTTCGAGGAGGTGATAAAACATGAAACGTTGCTCCTCACGTAGTTCATGTATCAACCTTTCAAAATGTTGACAATGATAGCAATCTTTGTCATGGTTTTGAAAAGGTGGTGGTAAAGATGGACCGACTTGATGTGGAGGTTCAAGTGAAGAAGGTTGGGGATCCTCAAATGAAGGAGGGATTGGTGGAGGCACATTAAATGGTGGCTCAACGAGGGTTGATGGTGGAGGTAGGGAAGTGTAAACTTCCATGTGGTCGGGTGGTTGACTTTGATGTCTCCTCATAATCCAAAATGGACCATTAGAGAGAAAAGGAGAAATGGACATCGGTGCAAGTGTTGATTCAACACCTTGGTTTTGTTGTACAATCTTCTCTAATGAAGAGTGTGTCGGTAATGGTGGAGGATGAGATGGCTTAGGGGGTAAGTCCTATAAGTTGTAGGAATGTGAAGATGATTGTGAGGTGGTAAATGATATGGCTCTGATACCAGAAGTTGTCGATAGTAGTCAAGGGGGTCCAAGTCGGTGTTAGCTTCGGGGTTGACATTTACTTCTTCTTCTTCGTCCAAGGAGTCCGGGAGAGCCTTAGGTTTCCTTCCATTGACCATGAACCGTTTAGAGGGTTGTTTGGTAAGAGGTACCATCACGTGATCGGAGAGGAAATGATCATCATTGATCGGAGATGGTTGCAATGCACCAACATACTTACGGAGTCGTGTTAGGAGCATACCATATGGAAGTACCATGTTGGCAACTTTGAATACCCCGGCCATTCTCTTCACCATTTGATAGACGAGATTAAACGGCTTTTGGTGAATAAGGCAATAGATCTTTTGCACGAGACATGCATTTAGATGGTCTTTGTTACCGAACAAGCTAATGACGTTTTCCCTAAGAATTTCTTCCCATTTTCTGAAAATGGGGTGCATTTCGAAGAGTTCCATTTGAAATGGATCACAGTGAATGAGCTCTTTGTTTCGGTTGAAACGGGATTGGTCGGCTCTAACTTTAAAAATAGTGTCTCAAACGGTTTCAGGTTCATCAAGAGGAGTATGGTATATTGGTTTGGGATCAAGAACAAAAGATTGAGTGGATATTTCCCAATCTTGAGAGTATATACAAATTCCTTCACAAGGAATGCAAAGGATTTGAGCGAATGTGTTGAAAGGTAGAGTGAAGTTTCGTTTATTGATGATAAAGGCTATTGAAATGCTATCATCGATGTTTCGAATGATCCTAACGCTTTTGTAGAATTCAAAAATGAATACCGGACAAATTTGTTCATCAATATCAAGAAGACAATCTAAGTTGATTGCCGAGAAGACTTGACGAATGTCGGTATTTTCAAGGAAACATTCCTTGACCACACGACCTTCGTGGATAAGTTGTTTTTCAAGTCTTTTGAAGACTTTGCGATCGGTTTTTGACAAGCCCTCCTTACGATAGTATTGGGTGAGGTAATGGACGGTATCATGGTGGTCTTGTTGGGTGGCTTTAGGCATGGTTGGTCATAGAAAAACAAATATTCCAATTAGGCAAAATTTGTTGAGATGGGTTTATAGTTTTGATTTGTATTAACAATGTTGTAAGCACAATGTAATCTTAGTTATGTGAAAAACCCTTTCTAGTGATCAATTTTGGAAAACCTAATTTTATCAATTGATTAAGAAAAATTGAGAAACCATAAACCCTAGGATGAGGATGATGAAAATTAGAACATGTTAGGGCAATTACTTACAATGATGTTCTAGAGATGGATGCTTGAGGATATGGAGTCCTATGGAGATGAAATCAGCTCTTGGGTCACTTTTGTGTTTTGTGAGAAGAGGGAAAATGAGCAGGGTTGATTTTGAAAGTCGTATAGCTGGTTTCTGTCCCACGGTTCCCCTAGATCCCTAGTATTAGGGATCCGGCTAGTACAACTAGAGGGATCCGGCTACAGTAGACAGAAAAAGGGTGTTTGGCATTATTTTTGTAATAAGTTATGATTGTACAATAGATTGCACTACCAGGCTTCGATGATAATCAAAGGTATGAGGGGTGTATGTTCCGGCCAAGACTTTCCTTTCACCTGAGAATAAGAAATATGAAACACTACGTTAAGTGATTACGCAGGGGTAGGACCCTGCGAACCACCTCCGGCGTGAGAGTAAGTATGAGCTATGGTTGTATAAGTGTGTGTAAGTAAAGAGATGAGTGTGAAATGAGCATACCATAATCCATTGCTCGTCCAACCTATTTATAGTGGAAGAAATAGGGTTAGAGGCACTTCTGCACAAATGTCGGAGATCATGGGGGCGTCCCATGATTGTGGGTAACCGCTAGGGCTTAGTGACCCACGTTCTCAAGATTGGCGGGGAAACCAGGAAAGAGAGGGAGATCGTGGGGTTGACCAAGTCAGGAGGTTCTCCTATCCATTACTCCTTCGTCAACCGTACCCCGAAGGGCTTATGGCTTCGAATGTCGAATTCCCCTAAGGTAACCTTTGTGATAATGAATGGTTTGACGCCTATGGATATTCTGGAATCCTAACTTGGGCCTTCGAATAGAAGGGCTTCGACACGTCTCGGAGGAGTGTCCTTCGAGATGTTCAGAGGGTACATCATCAAGCCCCCCAGTCGAAAGTGATGCATATGAGCAAAGAGGCAATGCTTTCGACTTCATGATTCGAAAAAATACCATCCTGCTGCTAATCGTATTAGTTGGAAGATGACTATGCACCTAACTCAGCGCATTTAATGCTAATTAATACTTTCGGCTGCCCGCTACAGGAATCACAATTTCCCATTCTACCAGGAGACCAAAAGACTACATTTAAAATTTAAAAACTTTTGAGATCAGATAAGAGTAAATTTTAGTTACACGTGTGTGGCTAGGGAAGTGGTAAAAACAGTATTTAAGGAGGATTTGTTGAAACCCTAAAACATTTTCACTCTCTCCGCCATATTTTTCACGCAGTAAACTTTTAGAGCGCACACCATCTTCGAAAAAGGTAAACATCACTCTTTATCTGTAGTTTAAAATGGATTCCAAATTTATCATTAAACAACAAAAATGTACATTGTCTACAAAAGATTTACACGATCACTTAGCTGATTTTCTGATTCTATTGGAGTATAAAATCATGTTGCCTAAGTCTAATCAGGGTATATTTGATGCTCCTGAAGGTTTCGTAGGGATATGCACACATGCATTTAGCCATTCCAACCTTAGGATTCCACTGCACCCACTGATATTAGAGTTTATGCAATACTACAAGGTTCATATCTCTAGGTTCAACCCATTTGGTTTAGCCAAACTGACCACATTCATAGTGATGTGTAAAGCATATGGCTATGAACCAACGTTAAAGGTGTTAAGGGGTTTTTTGAACTTGTATCCTGGGGGCAATTGGTTAACTTTAGCGAAAAGGCCTGAATTGGATGTACCAAACCTGTTTGGGAGGGTGTATACTAATATAACAGGTTGGAAAGGTAGCTTTTTCTATGTGCAAAACACTATTGTTCCCCATAACTATCCAGAGTTGCTGAAAAAGGAAAATATGTTTGATGCAAAACGGTACAATGACCCCTTGCCATATGAGGTGTGAAGGGATCCCTGCTATCAGCGTTTGGCTAGATACCCTGTTGATGTGCAAGTGTTCCCCGAAGCCATCTTATACATGGCTGAGATTGCCCAGAGCTGGGAGGGGTCTCCCAAGAAGCCTGTTATCATGTACCAAGGACAAAGTATGTTCTTATACTTCTATTTAAGTAGGACTAATGTAGCACTGATATTTATTTCTTTTTGTTTCTTTTTTGCAGAGATGTCATTCAGGAATTTTATGTACCAAGATTTGGATGAAGACTTGAGCTTCATGCCAGCGGATAAGGCCGAAGAGTCTTACGGTGTTGCCTCTCCTTCCACATCCATCAACAACAATGAGGTGGATACTCCAAAGCCGGAGCCTATTGCATCAGCACCCCCGCAACTTGCGTTGGAGGGTCCATCTCAACTTGTTGAGAATGTTGCTGACTCGGACGATCCTGCGGATGAGGATATCCCGGCTATAGGTTCAACAGGGATAGCTGACAGGTTGAAAAGCATAAAGGGGACAGCAACCAAGGCTGTTAAGTCTACCAACAAGAGGAAGAATCCCCTTCCCGCATCTGGATCTAGGGCTGTGAAGCAGAAGAGTGCTGAAGGTAGAAAGTTTGTGAAGTCAGCCTTTGAGTTACCAGATGAATCTGTGGAGGTTCATGGTAAGCAGTTTTTCCTTATAGAACATGTGAAGTGATAATTGTCAAAATTAACTTAACCCTTATACATTGTATTGGTTGCAGGCCTTCCAGAAACGAAGGAGCTTCCCAATGCTTTGGCTTGTCACCGGATTGTGGATCATGTCACCCCCCTCAATGGAAAGGTTTGCTGGACAATATGTCCATTGAAAGGGTTTGTGATATGCATGATAATGGTGTAGCGAGGCAAGCAGTATTGGATAATCACTTAAATGGCAGAACCAGGGAGTTGCTCAGGGCTGTGACCAAGGCTAGACAGGAGATGGATGTCATGTTGGAAAGGGAAAAACATAGGGATCAGGAGTATGCAAACTTGGAGGCCAAGTGTGATGAGATTGAGAAGGACCTTGAGAACAATCCCCTCGTTCAAGACCTCCGTCAAAAGGTTGCAGAGCTGACTAGTGAAATTATCAGACTCAAGGTAGAGGAGGGTAGGATAGTGACTCTCATTGGTCAAAATGCTGTACTTGAAGCAAAGTGTGCTGGTTTAGAGAGTGAGAGGTCTAGGCTTGGAGAGGTGGAAATTAAATTAAGGGAGGAGATTGATGGCTTGCAAATGAGATACAAGATGCTGCAAAAGGATCGTGCGGAAGTTGTGTCTAAGGTGGTGCCATATATAGCCATGGAACTTTATCATAGTGATGAGTTGGGAGCACAAATGTGGAAGGTCGTCAAATCAGCTATTTTTCATGGGAGGTGCTTAGCATTGGAGGAGGCTGCTAAAACAGGAAAACCCGTAGACCTCTCCAAAATTGAATGCTACCGTCCCACATCAAAAGATGAGTATGATGAGGCAGGAAATGCATTTGCAACAGCAAAGTACTCCTTCCTAACTGAAGCTACCAAAGATCCTATGGCACCACTAGAAGACCTCCTTTCCAAGAAACCCCGCAAGCTCAAGCCTATGACTCCTACCAAGAAGACAGTGTCTGCCAAGCCTACCTCAGTTCAACCATCTCCAACCCCCTCACCACAAAAGCAGGAATGAAGGCTGCCATGTTGGCAGTAATTTGGTTTCAAGGGTGGCATGTACTCTTTAAGACAATTTATCTTATTTGACAATGCTTGTCTTGTTTTCTAAACAATTTTAATGCTTGTGATGTATGGCCTTGGGCCAAAGACAACTTATTTGGGACTTAAACTCCCTGTGCAGGTACAAGGGCACTATCCCTCATTTTGAATGATATTGTGTGGGGGAATACCTCTACACACTTGATCTATTATTTGTGTTTGTCTTGTGATCTTCTCGTACGCCATTTTTCCGACGCTTAACTTTTACATCCTAAGGTTAAACAACCTCATTGTGTGTAAATTTCAACACCAAGAATATAATGACCAAATTTGATCATTGAAAGAGGGTCGCGACCCACTCTATCTCAAATCCTTTAGGTAGTATGACTTTGTATATATTTTCACAAGCGCCATAAACTACTAGGAGAGTTAATGTGAATGTTTAAGTAGGCGTAAATGATGAGGCGTATATTACACCTCATGCCCTTTTATTCGACATTAAAACTCATAAATGACTTGGTTGAACAAATCTTTGTGTTTAAGAAACGAAGCAAGAGATTTGTGGGAAATGTCTTATTGATCATTGAATTGGTAGAGAGGATTACATCATTCTTGAAATGACAACTACCAATAATGTATGCTTTCCCATGAGAAGCTTCTAATTACAAGAATGAAAAAGTAAAAGTACTTCTTAAACATAGAACTTTCGATGGTTCGTACCATTCCATGTCCTGTCGATGGGTTCTCCGAGAAGAGTGGCCAGTTTGTAGGCTCCGCTGCCGTAGGCCTCAGCTACCATGTAAGGTCCTTCCCAAGTAGGTCCCAGCTTTCCCTGGTATTCTGCTTTGCTTGCACTGTTGAGGCGTAGCACATATTCCCCATGTTTGAAGGTGGAGGGTCTGACCCTTTTGTTATAGTATCCTTCGATCTTATGCTTGTGCATTGCTTCTCGGATGGAGGCTATCTCTCTTCTTTCTTCTAGTAGATCCAAGTTCTCCCTGATCCTTTCATCATTTTGGGAGGCATCATACGTTGCCACACGCTCCGTGTGTACGCTTAGTTTCGAAGGGATGACCGCTTCTGTTCCGTATGTTAGGCTGAAGGGGGTTTCACCGTTGCTGGACTTAGGGTGTGTGCGATGGGCCCATAGTACTTGAGTGAGTTCATCCACCCATCCATGGTGAGTTCGTCCCAGCCTTTTCTCTATCCCCTTTACGATATCTTTGTTGGTCACCTCCACCATACCGTTACCTTGTGGATGGTAGACAGATGTCCAGGACTGCTTTATGTTGAGTCAAAGACAGAAGTCGTAGAAGACTCCTTTAGCGAACTGCTTTCCATTGTCAGATATGATTATGTGGGGTACTCCGAATCTGCAAACAATGTGCTTCCACACAAACTTCTCGATCTGTCTCCCCGTGACGGAGGCTAAGGGTTTAGCCTCTACCCACTTAGTGAAGTAATCAATTTCTACGAGCAAGAATTTGACTCCTCCAGGAGCTACAGGCATGGGTCCGACAATATCAATGCCCCATTGGGAGAAGGGCCATGCGGATGTCACGCTTGTCATGTCCTGCTTCGGCATCTTGGAGACGTTTGAGTGTATCTGACAAGCTTCACATTTGAGAATGATTTCTGTCACATCCCTGTGCATCGAAGGCCAATAGTAGCCCCACTTCATTATTTTCGAGACAACTGAGCGGGGTCCTGCATGGAGGCCGCATGATCCTTCGTGGACTTCAGCGATAACGCTCGTAGCCTGCTTGGGTCCCACACATCTTAACCAAGGTGATAGAAATGACCTTCTATATAGGGTTTCCCCTATTAGCCGGTACTGTGGGGACTTGACCCGAATTTTCCTTGCTAGCTTGGGATCTTCAGGGATAAGACCACTTATCAGATATTCCCTGATGGGGGTCATCCATGTCTCTCCTTCCTCATGAACCACGTCTGCAACTTCCTTGTGAATGATGGATCTTTCAGGTAAGACTTCGACAAGTACTTCTTTGGTGAGATGGGCGAAGGCCATGGAGGCTAGCTTGCTCAGTGCATCTGCCGTCTTGTTCTGATTCCTGCGAACATGTTGGATGGTGTAGGAGTTGAAATTTTCCAGCATCTCATTCATTTTTTCCAAGTACTGTTTGATGATGGGCTGCCTTGCTTTATAGGAGCCTGTCACTTGGTTGGCTACCAATTGGGAGTCTACGAAAACAGCGAGTGCTTTGACTTCCATATCTTTAGCTAATCGGAGGCCTGCTAGCAGGGCTTTATACTCCGCTTCATTGTTTGTGGCTTCGAAATCAAAACGAAGAGCATACGTATGCTCCTTCCCTTCAGGGATGACCAACATTAGACCTGCTCCAGAACCATCAGAGCTGGATGCTCCATCTGTATAAAGTTTCCAGCCATCCTGTATTTGAGTGAGCTTAGCTTTGGGCTCTTCCTTTTCTGCTTCTGGCTCGGAAGGTGTCTCTGCCAAGAAGTCTGCGAGAATTTTCCCTTTAATAGAGTTTCGTCCCTTGAACTCTATTTCGTGCTCTCCAAGTTCAATAGCCCGTTTAGCCACCCTCCCAGACTTTTCAGGTTTTGACAAGATCTGTTTGAGTGGCTTGTCGGTTAAGATTGTGATCGGATGGGCCTGGAAATAGCGTCGGAGCCTCCTTGCCGCGTAGATTAGGGCTAGTATTAACTTCTCCAATGTTGGATAGTTGATTTCCGCCCCCTGTAAGACCCTGCTGACAAAGTAAATGGGGATCTGTCGTTTGTCTCATTCTACCATAAGGACTGCGCTAATACTCTCCATTGAGGATGCTAAGTACATGAACAACACCTCGCCTTTGATTGGGGCTGTAAGTGTTGGAAGGATTTCGATGAACTCCTTCATCTTCTGAAAGGCAGCTTCTGCATCCTGACTCCACTGAAAAGTCTTCTTATCCCCGCATCCTTTGAGTGTTTTGAAGAATGGTAGGGACCTGTCAGCCCCCTTCGACAAAAATCGACTTAGAGCCGCCAGCTTCCCATTCAGGCTCTGCACATCTTTTAGACACTTGGGAGCTTGGAGATCCGTAATCGCCTTGACTTTGGAGGGATTAGCCTTTATCCCCTGCTTAGTAATCAAATGCCTTAGGAATTGCCCTTCCTCCACACCGAAGGAGCATTTCTTAGGGTTCAGCTTCATGTTAATCGCCCGAAGCTGGTCAAAGGTTTCCTGTACATCGAGGAGTAGGTCTTCCTCTGTCTTGCTTTTGATAACCATGTCGTCAACGTATGCTTCGAGATTTCTGCCTATTTTTTTGTTGAAGGCTTTATCTACGAGACGTTGGTAAGTTGCCCCTGTGTTCTTTAATCCGAAGGGCATCTTTCTGTAACAGTAGACACCTTTACTTGTGTAGAAGGCTGTCTTTTCTTCGTGAGCTTTTGCCATCTGGATCTGATGATACCCTTTGTAGGCATCTAAAAAGCATTTTTACCGGAAGCCTGCCAAGGATTCTACCTTCCAGTCAATTTCTGGTATGGGGTAGCAATCCTTCGGGCATGCTTTGTTGATGTCAGTGAAGTCAACGCACATGCGCCACCCTCCGTCGCTCTTTTTTACCAATACTGGGTTGGCTACCCAAGTTTGGTATTTAACTTCCCTTAGGATACCTGCTTGTGTAAGTTCATCAACTTCTTTGCAGGCTGCAACGTTTCTTTCGGGGGCTAGGCTCCTCTCTTTTTTTATTGGCTCAATGTGTTTGTACTCATTGAGTTTATGCTCTGTTCCGAAGGACTGTCCGTCTATCAGCAATGTTCTTGGGACCCCTGTCATGTCAGAATATTTCCAAGCAAAAATATCAAGGTTAGTCCGCAACAGTTCTGTGAGCTTCGCCTTGAAATTCGCCGGGAGTTGTTTTCCTATTACCACCGTTTGCTCAGGGTAACTAGGGTTAACTACAACTTGCTCTTCTACATCTGTGCAGCTTAGGATTGCTATCGGAGGCTCCTTTGATTCTTCTTTGATCCTTTTGACACCATATACACCCTTATCCGCCCCATAATTAGAATGAACAGTTCCTACTCCGAAGGGGGTTTGGAACTTAATAGCAGCATGTATGGTGGAAACAACAATGCCCATCTTTTGCATAGTTGTTCTCCCTATAAACAAATTATAAGGAGAATCTGACCTGACTATAACGAAGGTGAGTGTCTCCGTGTGGGATAAGGGGCCTTCGCCTATGGTGATTTCCAACGGTACTTCTCCCAGGGGCCATGAGTACTCACCGGAGAACCCTACCAGTGGTGTTTTCGAGTCCACCCTTCTTGAGCGTATGGATGATTTGAGCTTTAGGAAACAATGCTCGTAAATGATCTCGCAGGAGCTTCCACAATCCATATACGCTCGGTTTACCTCTCTGTTTGAGACTCGTATCTTGATGACCACGGGGTCAGTCGAAGGTGTCTGCCCAAGGATGGAAGGGAAGGTTATTTCTCCTACGCTTCCCTGCTCTCCATCTGCTTCCTTTCATTTCAAGGTTGGATCGTGCATGTGCACCATTAGTATCGAAGTCTCTGTAGGGGTGGTCTCCTTCTTGTTCCCCTTCCATTCACCCAATTGGGTATCGATAACTTGTCCTTTCCCTTCTTGATGCCCTTAACCAGGTGTGCTAGTTGTCCGGATCATACCGCCTCTTCGATCTGCTTCTTTAGCTCTCTGCAGTTGTTCGTGTCGTGTCCATGGTCTTCATGGAAATGGCAGTACTTGGACATGTCTCTGGCTTTGCTTCGTGCTGTGATCCAGGGTGGTGGATCGAAGGACTTTGCGGCTTTCTCGGTAGCCATAATCTCCCTGGGATATTTGACCAAGTTCGCCAAGAGTCCATGGTTCGAACCTTTGTTGTATGTAGTGAAGCGGTCTCTGTTCTTCTTCTTATTCTTGGATCCTTCCCAGGAGGACCCTCGAGAGAACTTGTCAGAAGCTTCCTTTTGCTCTATCGGAGCCCCGTTTGCTGCTACTTCTTTGGACTCAATCCAAGTGTAAGTCTTCTCCATCAGTGCCTTGTAAGTGGTGGGAAGATCGGTGGACATGAATTCCACCAAGCTTCGCGTCCGAAGGCCATGTACAAAACCTGAGATCCTCTGATCTTCGTGCAAACCCAGAATTTGCAAAGTTTCATCGGTGTACCTCGTAATGAAGGCCCTTGTGCTTTCATTGTCCCTTTGCTTGATGGTGTGCACGGCTCGATGGGTCTTGGTGTACTTCTTCTGTTGGCTAAAGTGTGATCGGAACTTAGCCTTAAGGTCGTCTAGACTTACAATGCTTCCCAACTTCTGTCCATTCCACCATATTCTCGCGGAGTCTCGGAGCGTGTAAGTGAACATGTGGCACGCTACGGGCATGACCCACTTTTGCATCTTTATAGCACCTTCGAGCAAGTGTAGGAAGTTATCAGGATCGCCTTTTCCATCATAGGTGCCTATGTGAGTAGGCATCTTTACATCGTCGGGTAGAGGGTAGTCTTCGATACACTTCACGAAAGGTGTACAAGCTCCAGAGGCTTCGGTGTATTATGGGTTGTATGGAGGTGGATAAACAGGTGTAGGGTTATAAGGGTTAGGAAATGGCCGTGTGTAGGCAGGGTAAACAGTAGAAGGTTGGTACGAAGGGTTTACACCCATCGATTGCGTAGGAACGTGTCCATAGGGCATTTGCTGGTAACTCTAGTTGGGGAGAGAACCATTCGGAGGGTAGGTGTTATAGGTTTGAGTAGGTAGGGGTTCATTCCCGGAGGGGGTAATTGATTCATGCCTAAGTATGGAGGAGGGACTCCGACACTCGAAACATACGAAGGGGGTATTGGAGACCCCATCCCTTCTCTTCCTAAGTGGGCAGCTAGAAGAGGGGGTAGGTTTACCCCTCCGTTCCCTACAGGGTTGCTTCCTCCGTTGGAGTTCTCGTTCCTTCTTTCACCCTGCATTCTTTCCCTTCTTCCCGGGTCTCCTCCGGGACCTTCTTCAAAACCCACAGTCCTTCCATTTGGCCTTCTGATGGAAGGAGAACCATTTCGTAGGGCCGAGCGCCCCCTGCTAACTGGTCGAGGCCTCTCCTCTATTTCAATCTCTTCGTCATACTACTCACTGGAGTATTCCAACTCTCTTTGCATTTCAGTGTTGTGAACCTGCCTCTTATGAGTCCTTAGTAAAGATTATAAGGCTTCAAAGTTTGCCTCAACAAAGGCGGGGCTAATATCCGGAATAGGGTTAGCGGATGTTGAGGCATGATGTATGGGAATGGTTTCCAAACGAGATCGTTTGGTGAAGGTTGAAGCCGTTATGGGGGCGAGATTATCGGTGTTAGTTGTGTTGAGAGGGACCAAGGTAGAGAAACCTGGTGGAGGTGTATCTTCTCTTCCTGGTTCCATGCCGGAAATGTAGCGTAGTCGGTTAGGGTTTTAGGACTGGGTGATTACGGGACTAATAGTAGTGGTCCCATGGATGGCGCCACTGATTGTACAATAGATTGCACTACCAGGCTTCGATGATAATCCAAGGTATGAGGGGTGTACGTTCCAGCCAAGACTTTCCTTTCACCTGAGAATAAGAAATATGAAACACTACGTTAAGTGATTACGCAGGGGTGGGACCCTGCGAACCACCTCCGGCGTGAGAGTAAGTATGAGTTATGGTTGTATAAGTGTGTGTAAGTAAAGAGATGAGTGTGAAATGAGCATACCATAATTCATTGCCCATCCAACCTATTTATAGTGGAAGAAATAGGGTTAGAGGCACTTCTGCGCAAATGTCGGAGATCATGGGGGCGTCCCATGATTGTGGGTAACCGCTAGGGCTTAGTGACCCACGTTCTCAAGTTTGGCGGGGAAACCAGGAAAGAGAGGGAGATCGTGGGGTTAACCAAGTCAGGAGGTTCTCCTATCCATTACTCCTTCGTCAACCGTACCCCGAAGGGCTTATGGCTTCGAATGGAGAATTCCCCTGAGGTAACCTTCGTGATAACGAATGGTTTGACGCCTATGGATATTCTGGAATCCTAACTTGGGCCTTCGAATAGAAGGGCTTCGACACGTCTCGGAGGAGTGTCCTTCGAGCTGTTCGGAGGGTACATCATCAAGTTATAACATAGCTTATGGAACAAAAATAGTTTTGGGGTAAAAAAATGTTTAGTTAACGGGATTTGATAGTTTAATTATCAGGGATCCATTTGTGACGACGGCGTTAGTTTGACGAGATCAAGAGGAATACTATTCCCGATGATGAGTAAGCTGGGAAAGTGGTGAAAAGAGACTTTTAAGAGACTAGAAATTATTAATGTCTAAAATAAACAAAAGTATCATCATATTCATGTAGATGTAAACTAGCTAATGAAAAGTGAACATACCTTTATGCTCCTGGTATGGTTTCAGGAGACCATAAGACCGAAAATACTTCATGAGCTTTTAAAGTGATCAGTTGTACTTAGGATAAGTAGATTACGATTACTTTTAGGTTCTTCCTTGAAGGTTGGCTTCATTATTCTTTGAATAGAAATAAAGACTTTGGAGAGATCCTAGCATGAAGATTTCTTAAAAAAATGTTAGAATAATCTATCAATATCCAACATAGAAGAAAATTATTTCAAAAGATTTCCTTCTTTGTAGTTTTCAAACATACACGGATCGTATTAAGTTTTTAAAGTACAACATACTCTAAGAAACTTGGTAACGAAACTCTAATGTCAATTGTGGAAAATTAGAAGGGGGGGTTGAATAGTTTTACCGATTAAAACTTCGTTTTAAAATATTTAGATCGACTTATGTCAATCCATATGGATGTGTATGTTGGACATTGTTAGATTGATATAATAAATGTGTAATGAAAGATAAAGAGTAAGAAGTACATAACCACGACACGAGTATTTATAGTGGTTCGGCTACAAGAACACCTTCCTTGCCCTACTCCACTACCCGAGTCACCTACTCGAGAGTTCGTAATCACTACACGACACCAACTCCTTATGGTGGAGAAGCCTTCACAACGTCGCCTACTCTTTTTCCGGTACTAGGCTAACCACTGGGTTCTTTCACAAAGGAGAACCACACCTACCACAACGTCGCCTACCCTTTATCTGGTACTAGGCTAAGTACCGAGTTCCATTACAATGGAGGAACTACTACCCAACACTACATAACACCTAACCGCAAAGGAGACCCACTCCTTATTACAACATCATCAAGAATATCAATATCCTTGGAAACAAACTATCACTATTTGTATAACGATGCACCTCATCGATTATACGACCTTGCCATACTTCACTAATGCCACTTGATTTGACTTCTAGGCATCTTTCACTAATGCCCTTGACACGAACGCTTGACACCTTTCACTAATGCCTTCGTCTTGACTCTTTTAGCATTCTTCACTAATGCTTTTCACACGGACGGTAAGCACCTTTCACTAATGCTTTCATCTTGACTCTTTCGGCATCCTTCACTAATGCCTTGGACACAACACTTCTATTAAGGAAGAAAGAAGTATCAATCAAGAGAACCTCAGTAGTCTTGATGATGATGAAGTATGGAAACTCATGGACTTGATCTTGCTCGACTTCAAGAGGTGGTGATCTCGCCTTTAAGAGGAACCTAGAGAATCACACAAAAACAAAAGACAGACTACAAAGAAAAATCCTTTAGGATCTGTGGTTAGAAGGTTACAATACTTGGGAAAGTATGTGTGGGAGTGGCAACCCAAAAGGAATAAATGGCTCACTATTTATAGAAGAAAAACAACTACTATTCCACGAATCTCACGGATCCCTCACTTGAGGGATCCATCTAGTGTATTACTGGGGATCCGTGGGACTCTCCCTTTTGCCTATGGGTTTTGGGTCATGGGTCATGGGTTATGGATCATGGGTATCCAAGTAGATACAATGTATCTCAAGATGCAATGCATCTATTCCATGGTTCATGGATTAAAACTATGGGCCATGGATTAAAACCATGGGTCATGGATATTATCCATATATGACATAAGCATGATGTCATGCAATGGGTTATAGGTCAAGCTCCATGGGTATGGGTCATGGCCTTTGGGTTGTACCCAATTATATTCAATGTATTTGGTCAATGAGTCAAATACTTTAAGTTTCTACCCAATTGTATTACCCATTATAATACATACTAGTTATGTATATATTTGCCCAATATGTAAAAACTAGTTGTTGTACATATGTATTACTAAATCATAAAATCACTTATACTTGTTTTAGTGTTTTATGTGAAAACGTAAGTGTGTTAGGAAACTATTGGCTCAACCCATTTACGTATTTTATTTGTTTCGTTAAAATGATTTTACGTTTGTTATCGACAAAACATTAGAAGATCGTAAAATATAAATAAACGTTTTTACGGCTTATTTGTATCAACACACCTTATAAAAATGCTTCTAGTTCTGTTAAACCTCAACAAGTAGCTATACTTACACCTAGCTCATCTAGGATTAGTGAGAGGATGAGTTAGATGATTAGTGCTTCAACCCGTTACTTTGGTGTTATCGTTTATTTCTGGTTTTAGATAAATGCTCCCCCTCAACATGTGCATCGTATATTTGAAATCGTTTGGCACATGGAGGAAGGAGTGCATTTTATTTTCTAAAACAATCACCATTTTATCAGATTTGAGATTTAAATCACAATCTCTCCCCCGATCAAAAATTTCAAACCTTTTAATATTTGTGATCCCAATTGATTTAAATAATTTAGAAAAGTTTTGGGGAAAGATGTGGCTATGTTTTAAACACAACAGTTCAAGCCTCGTTCTTCAATGTCAACATAGTGTCAAGTATGATAATTTTGAGAGATCTTTGAGTAAAAGAAAATTTTTCATATTGAAAGATCTTTGATTATAACGAAAAGTCATACACTGACACATAACACCAAAAACATTTATTAACCACTTTATAATGTACAAACTAGGCAAATTTATTCGAAGGATTCCCATTTGATGAAATGTTGTTTGAAAATATGAAGTTTGAAATCACTCTCCCCATCAATCAATGGCCGTAGACGTTGATTGAGTGACAAATGTTTTGACAAAATGGAGTCCAGTTGATTTTCAAAAAGTTTGAGTCCGATTTATTTTCAAACAATGTTATCACAATGAGACAACAAATATTTTTCAGAAGAATCTTAGAATGAAAACATTTGAATAGGAACAACCGTCTTTTTGGCGACGAACTTTCCTGATTTTGTTTTAGGATAAGTGCACAAATTTAATAAAAACGATTTAGTGAAGCACTTTCCTTTCTTTAAAAGCGGGTTACAGTCTGAAATAACTGCAAGCCATAATTTAGGCGCGGGTTACACTCTGAAGTAACTGTAAACCACATTTTCAAGCGCGGGTCACGATCTGAAATGATTGTAAGCCATTGATTTAGGCATGTTTTGAAAAAACATTTGAACTTCTACTCGAACTTCATCTAAAACCCCGTGTCATTATTGAATGACATTTCTATTGTAGATGTTATCGATATCATAAGACATGCCTTGAGAAAAAGCAATATTTTTGGAATTTTCTGATTTTTCAAATTTTTATGGGTTTTTGTTGGTTTTATAATTTTGTATTTTGCTTTTTTGAAAAACATGTTAATACAAATAAGCCGTAAAAACGTTTATTTATATTTACAATCTTCTAATATTTTGTCGATAACAAACGTAAAATCATTTTAACGAAACAAATAAAATACGTAAATGGTTTGAGCCAATAGTTTACTAACACACTTACATTTTCATATAAAACATTAAACAAATAATATTGTTTACATCTTATAGAAATGCATATGTATAACAACTAGCGTTTACATAATATGGAAATGTGCATATATATATTGTAATGGGTAATGTAGTGGGTAAAAATCTAAGTCCTTAACCCATTGACTAGATACAATGAATATTGTTGGGTAAAATCCATGACCCATACCCATGGAGCTTGATCCATAACCCATGACCCATTGCATGACATCATGCATGAAGTCATGTTGGGTATTATGCATGATCCATGACCCAAGACCCATGACCCAATGTCTAGATACATTGCATCTTGTTGGGTATCCATAATTCATTACCCATAACCCATGGTTCATAACCCATAACCCATAACCCGGTTTGCAACCAAAAATCCGGATTTAAGCTGACCCACCTGCCGGATCCCTTGGATTGCACTAGTCGGATCCCTTTGGGGAGTGACCCGTGGGAACCGTGGAACAGTAGAGAAATTTGCCTATAAATAGTGAGCCATTTCTCACTTGCTACTCACCTCTTTTACACATACTCTCTCCTAGTATTGTAAACCCTCTAACCTCATATCCAAAGGATCTCTCTATGTAGTTTTGTGTTTGTGTGATTCTCTAGATTCCTCTTAAACGCGAGATCACCACCTCTTGAAGTCGTGCAAGCTCAAGTCCATGAGTTGCCAAGCTTCATCATCATCAAGACTACTGAATTTATCTTGTTGATAGTTATTTTCTCCCTCCTTAAAAGTGTTGTGTTGAAGGCATTAGTGAAAGGTGCCAAGGGATTACATTCGATATGGTGCATCGATGTACAAAGATAGATAGTTTGGGTTAAAGGATATTGATATCCTTTTGATGTTGTAATAAGGAGCATGTCTCCTTTGGGGTAGTCGTGTAGTGGTGTAGTGTTGGGTAGTAGTTCCTCCTTTGTAATGGAACTCGGTATCTAGCCTTGTACCGGATAAAGTGTAGGCGACGTTGTGATAGGTTTGGTTCTACCTCGTGGAAGAACCCGGTGTCTAGCCTTGTACCGGATAAAGTATAGGCGACATTGTGATAGGTTTGGTTCTACCTCGTGGAAGAACCCGGTGTCTAGCCTTGTACCGGATAAAGCGTAAGCGACATTGTGAAGGCTTCTCCACCACATTAAGGAGCTTGTGTTGTGTAGTGCTTACGAACTCTCGAGTGGGGAACTCGGGGAGTGGAATAGGGCAAGGAAGGTCTCCTTGTTGCCGAACCACTATAAATACTCGTGTCGTGGTTTTGAGTTCCTTACTCTTTATCTTTGCATTACTTGTTTATATGCTTTATCTATCATCATCCAACACATACATTAAATAGATTGACAAAAGTTGATCTAAATATTTTAAAACAAAGTTTTAATCGGTAAAACTATTCAACCCCCCTTCTAGTTTTCCACAAAACATTTACAAAGAATTGGTGAAGAAAGTCCTTTACTCCGAATCCTCTTCCTGAAGACGCTTGAGCATTTCCGGCTACAGACTCTTCATGCCGAGTCGTGGGAGGATAAACTCAAACCGATCTCTTGGAAGAGCTTTCGTGAAGATGTCTGCCAACTGATACTCAGTCCATACAAAAGAGTTCAACCACACCTTTCTTTACTTGTTCCCTGATGAAATGATGTCAAATGTCAATGTGCTTCGATCTTGAGTGTTGGACATTGTTGCAGCAGAGAGCGATGACACTTTTTTTGTCGCAGTACATAGGAATTTTTTGAATACAAAGCAATAGTCAGATAGTTGGGATCTCATCAATAAGATTTGAGCACAACATGATGACATGGCAATGTATTCAGCCTATGTAGAAGATATAGAAGTACTCATTTGCTTCTTTGACGACCACCTCACTAATTTATCACCTAAAAACTGAGCACCTCCTGACGTACTTTGACGAGTATCTTGACACCCTGCATGGTCAGCATCTACAGAGGCTGTTAGTGACATGGCGGTGTCCTTCGGATACCAAAGACCCATGTTAATGGTTCCTTAGTAGTACTGAAAGACCCGTTTAACCGCTTCAATGCGTTTTTTAGTAGGCTTAGCCTGGTAGCGAGCACACATGCATACAGTGAACAGAATGTCAGGTCTACTGGCAGTGAGATACATCAAGGATCCAATCATACTACGATATTTAGTTTGATCAACAGGAATCCCAGAGAGGTCCTCATCCAGTTTGGTTCTCTCCACCATGGGAGTGTCAACAGGGTCACAAGAATCAAATCTAAATTTCTTTAATATTTCATTAGCATATTTAGATTGATTAATAAAAATGCCTCCGGGACTTTGAGAAATTTGTAAACCTAAGAAAAATGACATTTTTCCTATCATTGACATTTAAAATTTAGAGGCCATCTCTTTAGAAAAACGGTCACATTCATTTGGGTCGGTCGAGGCAAAAATAATATCATCAACATATATTTGAACATGAATTAAATGTTTGCCTGACTTTCGAGTGAACAGTGTGGGATCAACAGCGCCTTTGTAGAATCCATTAGCCAAAAGGAACTTTCACAACGTATCATACCATGCCCTAGGAGCCTGCTTCAAGCCATAAAGGGCCTTCTTCAAACGATAGACATGGGTAGGATGCTCGGGATTTACAAATCCTTCTGGTTGACTAACATAGACCACTTCTTTGAGATCGCCATTAAGAAACGCAGTCTTTACATCCGTTTGATAGACTACCATATTCTTGCTGGCAGCATTAGCAAGGAAGATTTTGATAGCCTCAATTCTTGAAACCGAAGCAAATGATTCCTCAAATTCAATACCCTCATCTTGACGATATCCTTTAGCAACAAGCCTCTCCTTATTATTTAGAACATCACCATGCTCATCAAGTTTCACCTTAAAGATCTACTTGAGAGCGATAATCATAGCACAATCTGGAGGTGGCACTAATTCCCATACATCCAAATGATCGAACTCGTGAATTTCATCTTGCATAGCACTAAACCAGCTGTCCTTCGACATTGCACTCTTGACATCTTTTGGTTCGATCTTGGATAGTATAGAGTTGAAGAAGCACCATAAGGCATCAGTGGCAAGTTGTTTTCTAGTAGATACCAGATGAGAAGGATTCCCAATGATGTTATCCAACGGATGATCATGTGTCTATTTTCTGAGATGTTCATGTGGTTGTTGATAAGGTACTGAAGTGGCTAAGTTAGGATCCCCTGGTGAAGATGCCTCGGGAGTGGGTTCAGGGGCAAATATATTCTCGAATGGAGCATCTTCAGGAGTGGCAAAAGGGTTATCTTCAAAAGAATTATCAACTGCATTTCCTTGATGTATTGAAGACGATTGAAGATTCGACGATGATGGTGAATGGTCAGCAGATGGAGCATCTTGTGATATGGAAATAGAGACCGTTTGACCATTTGGATTGATTGGAGCAGGAGCAGCTACAGCTGGTGGTGCAGGAGTATCATCAAATGTCGGCTCAAAGTTTTCATCAAATATCGGATCAAATAGCCTCTTCAAATCTTCTTCTGTGGAAGGTACATAAGGAGCTGCAGGCGTGGAATGTTGTACAAGACCCGAACTAATTGGTCCAGGTGACAAAAGTTGAGGTACGGGTCTAGAACTGGAGTGTCCAGGAGCCATTTGCTCAATCAACTCATCAAACGTAACGTGAATAGTTTCCATAATATCTCGGGTTCTTTTGTTGTAGATTCGGTAACCCTTCCGATCAGGTGCATAACCAACGAAAATCAGTCTTAACTTTTCAACTTTCCCAGATCTTGACCATCATTGGTTGGATAGCAGAAAGCCCCAAACACACATAGAAACGATAGATCCGGTTTTATGTTGTGCACTAATTCATATGGAGTTTTTCCATGAAGAGTATGTATTAGGGATCGGTTTTGAGTGTAACAAGCAGTGGCAATGGCTTCCGCCCAAAGAAACATTGGAGCCTTTTAGAATATTAGCATAGTCCTAGCAACTTCCACGAGTACGATTATGTCTTTCAACTACTCCGTTCTGCTGAGGAGTGCGTGGAACACTTTTCTGGTGACTAATTCCAATGCTTTCATAAAACTGAATGAGCTGTTTGTTCACAAATTCAGTTCTATTGTCAGTTCAGACGATTCTTACAGTTTTGTTAAGCCTAACGTGCAATTGTTTGATAAGCTTAATGATAACCTCGGGAGTTTCATCCTTAGTTCTCAAAAACTTTACCCAAGTGAACCGAGAGTAATCGTCAACAACAACTAGCACATACTTCTTCCAATTGATACTTTGTACTCTCATGGGTCCGCATAGATCCATGTGAAGGGTATGAAGAACTTCCATGATGGTATTGACAGGTTTAGGTTTATGGGCATACTTTTTTCTTTTGCCCAATTGGCATGCAGAACAAAGATGATCTTTTTCATACTTTAGCCGGGGTAAACCTCTCACAAGGTCCTTTCTAGTAAGATCATTAATGGTACCGAAGTTCAAGTGATTGAGTCGACGGTGCCATAACCATGATTTGTTCTTAGATACCTTAGACAACAAACAAATAGGAGAAGACTTCATCATAACATCGATAGAGATGGTGTATAAGTTTGTGCCACAAGATCCTTTTTAGAATCTCAACACCGTCTAATTCTCTAACGAAGCATGTGTGTTTTCTGAAGGCTACTTCGAGATCAGAGTCACAAAATTGACCAACAAAGAACAGATTGTGCCCAAGTCCTTCTACATAGCATACCCGAGAGATAACACTATCACCAAAAACATAATCTCCATAACCTATAATTGCCCCAAAATGATCATTCCCAAATCTAACAGTCCTGATGAACTTATTTACGAAGTTCTTGAGCCGTGAACGATCCCTAGTCATATTTTTTGAGCAGCCTGAATCCAAATACCAAAGGACGATTTATACGACCTGCATTTGAAAACAGACGAGAATAGATAACTGGAAGCGTTGGATCCCCATGAGAGTATGGGGTCCGATTGGTTAGTACAAACAATCTGTAGACTTACAGCATTTCTAGATGCCATGATATTATTATTGGGAGCTGCACTAGTAGAAGCAGTGGACCTAGTCATAGTGTGCTGAATTCCTAAAGGTATGATTCTATCAGTGGGCTTCCATTTCTTAGGGGGCACTAATCTAGACAGTGAAGGGCAAAGTTCACCAATTTTGAACTTATGGCCTGTAGGCTTCCATTGAAAACTCACATTAATAAACTTTTTCCCTGTAGGCTTCCAAGATTGCTTAATTTGTTTTGCATTCCAAACATTAACTACTGGGAATTTAACAGAATGCCTCAAATAAGACACAACACATTCATCATGATTACCATAAATTAAACATTCATTACATGTTTTGCAAGAAGTAGTGGAATTCGAATTACTTACATTACGCTTATAGCTAATACTAGAATCAACACGATTCTTATTGTTAAACTTAAACTTGTTATTCCTATGGTGGTCTTCTACTTTCTTCTCTTGGTCACTTTTAGCTCGCGAGGTCCTATCTTGCTTTGTATTGCCTGAAGGCTTTGACCCGCTAGCCTTAGTGTCACTGCTTACTCCTGTAGAAGGAATGACGGGAAATGCTGGGCTCTGAGACTTTAAGAGGTACATCAAAGGTAACATGCTTGACTTTAGGCATTTAAGTGGGTGCAACTATTCTATCTCGTCTAGTACCAGATTTAGGACATGTGGCAATGACATATTCTAAGAGTTCCTGAGATCGTTTAGCATCCATGCAAGCATAGGCAACAACACTATCAAGTGGTTTTTCTATTCTATCATCTTCTACGATCTCACGGAGACTCTCTAAACTATCCTTAAGGTACGAAAGATATGCTTGATATGCAAGTTTATTATTCCTAAGAGGAGGGGGAATACACAATACATCAATGGCATAATTATTACAAGCGGAAACCTTTTAAGCAACATATTTGCATGTGGGAATCGACAATTTTTCTTTTACCTGACGCTTTAGATTCTCAATCTCGTTAAGCAAAGAAGTTAATTTTTCAATGTGTTTATCATGATTAACCTTAAATAAATCATATAACTCTTTGTATTGTAGTTTAACCTTTGAATTTTCAGCTTGAAAACATTCATTTTCTTGTTGCAATTTATCAATGATATTTTGAAATTGTAAATTTTGAGAATCTAAAGGCGGAGGTATGTGAGTGCTTACCACTTCACTCCTATTTCCCTTCAATTGGGAAATTTGAGCTTTCAACTTACAGATTGTGTTGCAGTGAGCTTGAATCCGTTCATAACGTGAGCTTATTTCAAAATATGCATCAAACTCAGGAGCATCCGAAGATGTCTTGGCATTTGAGGTTTTGATTCTTTCTTCAAGATGTTGATATTTCAATTGTAAATCAAGATATTAAACCTCTAATTTATAAAAATGCCTGGTCAAGTTATCATGATCATCCTTTTGGATCTTTTCATGCAATTTTGAGTTTTCGGTTTCAAGCTCATTGACACGATCTTGGGAAACTTTAAATGCAATTGACAAATCATGAAATTGAGAAGCAGTTATGGCATAATTAGTGATAGTATAAAACACATCCAGGGCAATGCATCTGGCAATCAAATTCTCATTAAGGATGTGAACATTCTTTCTCTCAATCTCATTGCTTTTAAGCTCATATGCATTATTTCTTGCCTCATTTTCTATTTCATTAACATCTTTTTCATTTCTTTAACTTCAGTATCTAAGGCCTTTTGAATACCCTCGAATTATTCTTTCAATTGTTTAAATAATGGAATAAACTCTGTAAGATAACACTCTTTTGTTTGCTCAAAACCTCTTTCCCCTTCAGTTATACCCGTTGGTGTGATTATCTTCTTACATGTTTTATCGAAATCAGCAAATAGTTGGTAAATTACGTATATGATAATTAAGGTTTTGCTTTGTGTAGGAAGATTTCTAGGCACTAGATGCATCGGTGTATTGGGAGGATACACTGTAGCAGGAGGTATTTTCCTAAGAGGAGGATTATTTTCAGCAAGTTCTTCGGCCTTTCTTTTGTCCATATCTAGCTTCCAAAATACTTATTCAGGGGTTAATTGGGTTTGAGGTTTGAAGGTGGCTAAGAAGTTATCCTTAGTATAGTTGGGAGTATTGAGATTTAATCTATTCTTCAAACATTTAGGTTCTTTCAATTTCTTATCCATTTTCTCTCTAGAGGCATTTTCTAACTCTATGTCCTCATCAGTGTTCTGTATACAAATTGGCTTTTGTTTAGGCTTAAGAATCTCGCTACCATCATAAATTACTTCTTGAGCCCTTTTGGGTTTCTTATGATACACAGGATTTGGGTCTTCTACAAGGCTTTCACTGTGTTTATCACTTAATACTTTGTGTTCTGTGATCATGTGAGTAGTTTGAATGGTGTTGCCTTGTACGTACAACTTGTTTTCAAGTTTGTTCTTTAAAGTTTTAAGGTTGGAAAAATCATTTAGGAATTTTGATTCCTTTTCTTTGAATTCCTGTTTAAACGTTTTTACATTTTCTTGAAGATCTTGTTTTTGCTTAACAGTTTGACTAAGTTTCTCTTGTAAGAATTTAACTCTTGTTTTAATGTTTCTTCCCTTAATTTACTTTTAGTAATCAATGTACGCATTTGGCTATCCATTTCCTGCTTACGTGTGGTCAGCTTAAATTTAGCACGAAGTTCATAGATGGCAACTTGATCCTTATATATATTTAGCTTAGTGGTCATGGAGTCATCAGGCACATATTTAGTGTACTCATCATTAATGGCAGAAGATGCACCACTTGGTACAACAATACTTTCATCGTGCTTCACATATTGCTCATATGGGACAACATTGTTATTACCCATATTTACAATATCTGACTCAACGACTTCTGTTGGTTGTACTTTGTTGGGAATCTTTTGCTCATCAACCATATCATATAGCTTTAGTACCTCTGATATGACTGAAGTATTGGAGGGACCATCTTGTTGAGGAGATGAAACCATGGGAGAAATATTAGCCATGAAAATAGTCTGTGTTGTTGGTTCATCATCAATATCAGAGTCGAAGGCATCACAGTCAGCAACCTGGAAGACATTGGGATTGTTCTGTGCCAAATCATATACTGGTTGTTCATCCATGCCAACATCAAATGTTTTGGCATTTCCATCAGCAAGAAACAACAACTCCTCCTCATCTAATACTGCTCCACTATCTTGAGCCTGCATCAGCAACATCTTATCCCTGAAGTACTCAGCATTTTGTGGACGCTTGGGTTGAGTGAAGTTCCTAGAAATATGTCCCTCACTTCCATAGTTGAACACTTAATCGGTTTACCTTGACCCTGAGCTACAAACCTTCCTATGTTCTGAGCTCCCGCATAACCAGCTGCAACATTTCCCCGTGCAACATTCCTTGGATTCACATTTTGTACCACAACCCTTCCATCTTCCATTGTATCTTGATTGTGTGGGTTAGATGAGGTCCTAAGTTGGTTGTTGGTTTGGGGAAGTGAGGTTCTGGATTGTTGAACCAATAGAGCAACTTGATTTGCAAAATTTTCAATCAACATGTCTGTTGGGGTAAATCCTGAGTCTGGTATAGTAATCTGATTCTGATTCTGAGAAGATGGTATGACTTGTGATGTTCGAGTGTTTAGCCTCACATTTGAAACAAATGCAACTGAGTCATTTTTTGGGCTTGTTGCTGTTGTAGAATTGAATTTTTCCATGATGAAACACTCAAATGTAGCATGCTTCTCATGTTGAATTAAGTAAGCGTACAGCTGCTCATAGTTAGTATTTCTAAATCCTTTGTTCAACTTCACTACAGTAACAAATCTGTGCCATTCAGGGTTCATGTTATTTACGAACTTGGAATTGAGTTGGATATTTGGCCTAGTCATATTGATATTCCTCATTCACAAGTTTGTGAAACCTCAAATGATACTCTGTAATGCTCTCCCCTGTGTTCATCTTGAAGTTCTCAAAGTCATCATAAAGTTGTGACTCTCGATCTTCCTTAGTTAGTTCTGAGCCAAAGAGAAGCATCTTGACATTGTCCCAACCTGCTTTGGCCTGGGTGTTGTGATTAATCAGCTTGTAGATGTCCTTGAGTAGACCTTGAAGTATGATGTTTGAAGCTCTAATGTCAGCATCATATCTTTTCTTCTCCTTCTCATTGAGATCATCATAAGTTATTGGTCTATCCAAACCCAAAGTGACACTTCCATCTTCACCAGTTTTAAGTTGATCTCTGGTGGTGCCCATTTGGAAGGGTCCTTCATCAATTAATTGAAGAATGTTAAGACCATTCTCTTTGCCCAAGCAATAAAATCAGATTCTCTATGCCTAAGAGTCATAATCATTTCTATCCAGCATAGGAGGGCTGGTATCGGACCCAGCAGCTTGAACGTCATCAGAAACAGTAGACATGATTTCTAAATTCACGGGATTTTACAACTCTTTGATTTAACCGAGTGTGACAATCCGTACTTTCAGGTCATTTCTCGACACCGTTCATGTCTCATTATTTCAACATTTTAGTAAACTTGGTTTACTTGTTTCAAATTCGCGTAACCTTGAAGGTTTAGCGGCGAATTCATGATCATGACATCACGTACATTTCATATGGACTATGATTAGTCTACATTTCATTGACATCATGTGCATTTCATTAGTACATTCACGACATTTCATTTCACCCTTCAACGCGTAATTTTTATTTAATAATTTTTATCGCGTGAGTTTCTATTTTGATTATTCAATCCGTTACTTTCAAAAATGATCCCGAGGTATTTTTAGACTTATATTTAGTTCATAAAAACTATATTTTTAGTTTTCCTAGTGTTTCAAATTTATTTGGTACTTAAATCGTTAAAGTTTAATTATTACGACGTTTTTCTTAAAAATTATACGATAATTATTTTATCACTCAATTTTCACAAGGAATGTATTTTTACAATTTTTATTATCTCAATACATTCTATTTTGACCTATTAAAAACTTACTTGTACCAAAAATTCCCAATTACCTATACTTGTACATTTTCTTACACATTTACTACACTTTCTCACAAATTATATACAAGTAAATGTTACATTATACATTTGAAAAAAAAAAATATATCTAGGGGAACAAGAAGCCCCAAAATCCGGTCCAAGGGAGGGTACCCATTTAATGATGTAAGGTTTGTGTTTTTCTAATAATTCACTTGTACAAAAGTCCTACATATCTCATATTTCACATTCATTTCATTCTCATTCACATAGTTAAAAAAAAAAGTTATTTCTCTCTTCCTTTTGGGTCTCCAAAACCGGCCACATCAAGAACAACCAAGGGATCAAGAGTTTTGCAAAATCAAGAGTGTTTACAATCTAGTTTATATCCTTTTTATGGTTTTGAAATAAAAACCAAGGATATTTAAGTTAATCCTTGTTACCTACACCTCTTCACTTGCACTAGTAAGCATATTCTCATCATTTTTATGTTTCCTTATCATTTTCATATGATTCTTATCATTTTTGGAGCTTATATGCATGTTATGTAGTTTATACCATTTATTTCTTGATTTTAAGGTTTTATATACATATAGTCATCCTATAATTATTCCCAAGTTATTCTTTGGTCTTGATGGTGATTAGGAACCCATGACACCCTAAGAAGGTGTATGGTAGGATTAGATTAGCTTTGGAGTTGATTTGAAGGGATTAGAATAGGTTTTGTCCGAGAAAAACTATTTTCGTAAACTATATTTTGTGATCTGTCCTTAAAACGAAATTCTGGAAAAACCCACTGATGGTACGACCTTTTGGCCTTGATAATTAGAAAATATACTTTAAAACGAATCCGTGGCCGCTTGAACGGATAAAAACGGAGTTATAACGAAGCCGTGGTGAATTTTTAAAGTTTGGCGACGAAACGTATTATTTTCTGAAAAAGACAGCATGCAGTTTTTACATATTTCGAGTCAAAAACGAGCCTTAAGCTTCACAAATTATTTCGACTAGTCAAAAATATATTAGTTTACTTCGATACGAAGCTAAGGACATATTTTACGTAGAAAATGGATTTAAAACGACAAATATATGGCCGTTTTCATAAAGTTGCCGTAAATATTAATTTCTGAAAATTATATTATTTTTACGTTACAAGTATTTCATTAGCTATATCGTCCATGTTTGCGGCAGTTTTTAACCATGATGTGAAACTTTTTATAACAAAGTGTCTTCTAGTAAAATCAAGTTCATCGGCCATATTTTTCAAAACAAAAAGCCGTATGTCAAGCGGAGTTATGGTGAATTATTTACGGATGTTCAAACATTGGCCGAAGCTCATTTTCTGCACAACATTAACAAAAACCACCATCTTTAGCCTTTGATATCTTTATGATCGAGACCTTTTGGACGAAAACTCCTGAACTGAAACTTTTAGATATCGATACAAACTTTCCAAAACCGTCGAGTTCGTTCTCTAACGATTGACGTACACCGTTTTACGGCTAGTTTTCCAAAGCCATTTTTGTTAATTTCAAGAAAATTCCGACGACATTGTTTTGCGACGAAAAGTGATAATTTCACCAAAAATCATTATAAAACCATTGTAGGATGACATTTTGACATAAAAACATGTAAAGTCATTTTTGATGGGTCAAGACGTCAAAAGAGTATTTTTCGACGACGAGTAATATTTTCAAAACCCGTAAATGGTATAAATAACATACGAAGTGCATGCATAACATTACATTGCAACTCATTACATATCATATCATTCGTAATAGGTCATTTACGAGATTCACGCTATACCTCAGTGTATCCACTTTTGCCATCGCATTATTGTCCATGTGAGTTTCATAGCCCCTGCTTTTACTTGTTTACATAACTGTTTTGGGGGAGATACATGCTCAAATTGTTTTCATTTACTTTCACAAGTACATTAACTTTTATGGATTACCGTGAGTTTCATAGCCCCTACCTTTACTTGCTTTCATAACTGTTTTGGGGGAGATACATGCTCATCATCTTTTATGACATTCATATCTATTTGCAAACTACATGCTTCACCAAACTTAAAGTTTAGTCATATCCTATGTCATTATCATTGGACTAAATGTCTTGGGATTATCATTGGACTGAATGTCTTGGGATTATCATTGGACTGAATGTCTTGGGATTATCATTGGACTGAATGTCTTGGGATTAACATTGTGCTGAATGTCTTGGGATTATCATTGTGCTGAATGTCTTGGGATTATCATTGGCTATACATATCTTGGCAATGGGTTGTGAACACACAGGTTGCAAGTTTTGTATGGGCGGGACTTGGAACTGAGTGGATTCACAATGCCTTTGCTGCATAAACGATTTCTAAAGGCTTTACATTTCAAAACAAACTCTATGAACTCACTCAACCTTTGTGTTGACACTTTTAGCATGTTTTATCTCAGGTATCTAAGGCATTCACTTCATGGCATGCATTTGGACACATCATGGAGTCGTGGTGACGACGCGTCTCACTTGGGTTTTACGTACTTTAAAACATCGTTTGAATTGTAACAAACTTATTTCCGCACATGTTGATTTACATTTGGGACCTACTTTGTAAACTCTGATTATTTTATTAAATCAAGCGATGTATTTTCCAAACGACACTTTAGGTCGTTCAATATAACTGTGATTATGATGCTATGACAGTCAATCCCCAGGAATTCCATTCCGCTGCAAAACAGGTAATTTGGGGGTGTGACACCGAGAAATCGAATCTTTCGCGGGATTTTACAAAATCAAAAGGAAACCGTAGAAATCAAATCTCAAGTGTTAATTTTCAAGAGACAAATCACAACTAACAAGTCGTAGCACACAAATCGCAGTACTAGACAAAACGCAGATATACAAACCGCAACACTTGACAAAACGCAGAGACAAATCGCAACACATGTCAAATCGCAGAGATACCAAAACGCAGGAACACAAGTCGCAGCACTTGACAAAATGCATAGACAAATCGCAGACTATCCAAAACACAACAATCAAGTCGCAATCAACACAAATCGCAACCTGTCAAAACGCAAGATAACAAAGCGCAAAGGCACAAATCGCAGCACTTGACAAAACGCAAGGACAAGTCGCAGCACTAGACAAAACGCAGGGGCAAGTAGCAGGTCGCTTTCAACAGTACAAGAACTATCGTCCTTTTGTCCTTTTGCTAACAAAACGCAACACAATATTAGTATAATAATCAAATCGCAGCAGAATATCACCAAACCGCAACTCTTGTCAGTCAAATCGCAGCAAGAATATACCAAACCGCAAGCCAAAATCTGACAAATCGCAACCTGGAATAGGACAAATCGCAGCGAGCAACACACAAATCGCAGCTTAGAACACTTTACCATGAGACAAAATGCAACGAAGAAAACTTCAAAAACTTGCGGTTTCACTCAAAATCCACCACAAACAAGATGAAACAATCCTTTCAAACCCAAAATTAAGCTAATATGATTAACCTAAACACAAAAGTACAGCCAAATAACAAACTTAACCACTAAATAAGATCAAAAGAGTGAAAAGGTCTCTAAACTCATTCAAACCATAAACTTATGAATAACCAATCAAGAATCCAAGCACACACAAAGTAGATGATCAAACCATGGCTCTTGATACCAATTATAAGATATTAGTTATCATAAACACACAAATACAAAACTATATGGATCGAATGAATAAGAGTTTAGAGAGAGAAAGTGGAGAGAATGGGAACTTCTAGTGAGAGAAATTAAATGTCATATAATGTAGCTCCACCCTCTACCTTGGGAGGTAGAGGGTATTTATAGTTCTTTACAAAATACGCCTTCTACGGGCTGTGGATCAGGTATACAGTGGGTAAAGACTCGTCCGTCCTCCACGGTGTTCCTCTAACTAACTACTTATAATGACTAAATAACTAAGACTACGAGCTTTCTAATGCTTACAAATACTTGAGGTTGACCGAGTCTTTAACTTATGGATTTACTAAATCTTAACAGACCTCTTTTCCCTTAGATTCTACCAACATTAGCTGATTCCAACACAAATCAATTCCCAAAACTCACCACATCTTATTATCCTTCATACCTTACAATTCCTCACTCTCATACCTGCACTTGCTTTGGCTATTTAAGCAATCCTCAAGCATTATTCCTCATCATCTCCTCAATCATCCATCACAAACTTACCATGTCTTCCCTTATTGCAACAACCTCAAACAAAGCCAAAAAACCAAGACTTTCCACTAAACCATTAAAGGAAAGCATTTTCATTGATCTTACACTAGATGATGATGAGGAGCTTCATACACCACCATCTTCAAACAACTCAACTCACCCTATTTCTACACCAAATGCTCCATCAAAGACCATCTCTATTAGCGCCACTTCATCTTCCTCCACCACAATTAGGACAACAACTCACTCATCACCACTTAGTTATCCTCAACCTTTAGCATTAACATTCACTCTCTCACCAACAAGTCCACTTGACTTTGCCTATTTCGCACCATCATCTTCTACCTCTCCATCACTACAACCACTTATGGGTTATCCTATTCTCTACCACTTGAAGTACATAGTCAAAGTTGTCCATGTTGTCACCACAATCGCAACCTCATCTTTGATCTTAGAGATGAATTGAACTTCATGTTTTTCGATTTGGAACACCTCTTGACACCACCACAAGGGCCCATCATACTACCTCCTCCACCAACCAATAGCCCAACTAGCTAAACATGTTCATGTTTAGTTTTCAAGAATGAATGTCTAGGATCCCTTTTGAACTTGAAGAAAATCTTATGGCCTTTCAAGTCACTAGAGATTAATATATGCTTCATATAGTTTTTATTTTCTTATCTTTATGTTGTACTCACACCTTATGTGTGATCATCTATCATCTATGAATGCATGGACTTGTTTCTTATTTTATAGTTGGATTATCTTTTTTCTTTGGCTACTTAGCCTCTCTTTTATTATTTTGGTAGATATTTGTCTTGGTTGCTACATGTTAGATATTATATTTGTTTTATCTAACTTTGTTTTGTAGCAAGAGCCATTGCTCGATTCCTTGGTGCCCTCCAAGCGAGGGGGAGTATACATCAAGGGGGAGCCTTACCAGTCCAGACTTTCTTTTTGCTTCGACAAAAAAGAGAAGAAATGGGATATAAACTCAAATTAAAAACTTGTTAAAATTAATTCTAAAATGAGTTTATGTTTTGTCATCATCAAAAAGGGGGAGATTGTTGATGCAAATAATGTCTAAAAACGTTATTTCTATCTTTCGATATCTCTACGTTTTGATAATAACAAATAATAAAAACACGTTACGTCAAAATTAACGTAAACAAGTTTTTAGTCGAAATATCCCGTTTCTACATATATCACTGTAGGTATGAACAAAAAAATTTACAACTTGACAAATGATCAAAAAAATGAATTTGTGTTTCAAACTTCACATTTTTAATGTGACAAAATATTTTTCAAAAATACATTTTACAAATTATTTTTTAATAATAAATAAATGTTTAAATTGAAAAAATAAGTTTAAAAATCCCAACAACTATTTTTCCTCTCAAAACAGCTCCAAACTTCTCCAAATAAACTTTCACCACTTAAAACAAAATTTGAAGCGGTTGTCTGGGACGGTACCACGGTACCACTAAATTTAGTGGTACCGTAGGGTATTTAGTGGTACCGTCCTACTATAATGGTCATATTTTTTCTTTCTATAAATACCAGCCCACTTCACGGTTTTTGGGCATCCGTTTTCACACAAAACTTTCTGAGTTTAATTTTTTTAACACACTTACATTTCTTTGATCATTTAGATAGTTTTATTTTGTTTAAGAGTGATATTTTTTTCTAACCAAGTGATCACCTTCATTCCTCTCCTAGTGCAAGAGATGAACACATTGTATCAAGAAGATACTAAGTGTTGTAGTTATAGTAGTGTGCACTTGTAACACTTGTTAGATACTTGTTGTATCTTGATATACATCAAGTAGTATTGAGTTTTTTTTTTATAGCTTGTGTGGATCATTGTGATCGTGTTGAGATCTTGGAAATCTCTTGTAGTTTGTGTGATAGTGTGTTGATCAAGTGGATCAAGTCTAGATCATGTGGATCTAGTAAGTTGTGTGATTAACAAGGATCGTGTAGATCGTGAGTGAGATTGGTACTAGCTCGATTAGTACTCGACATTTAACTTAGTGTCGGAAATTGTGATAAGCGACGTTATAAGGTTTTCTCCGCCTGAAGGAGTTTGTTGACATAGTGCTTAGAACTCTCGAGTTGGGTATCCGGGGAGTGGAGTAGGGCGAAGAAGAGCTTCATTACCGAACCACTATAAATCTTTTTGTCTCGGTTTGATCTTTCCATCTTTTACTCTTTACATTCATTACTTACTTTTAATAGTTGTAGTGTGTTTATTGTAGTATTGTTAAGGGCTAATAACCTTTTAAAGCACTATACTTGTCAAGAATGACAGTTCTGCGTAGCGAACTAAAAAAATAACTCTTTTAGACATTAAAGTTGACATTTTTGTCTTTCTTTAAGTATTATGACCATATTATGACCATTTTACCGTTCGAAAAATATTTCAAAAAAAAAGAAATTCGAAAAAAAATTTCAAAAAAAAAGTATTTCGAAAATAAAATTCAAAAAAAACATTTTGGAAAAAAAATTCGAAAAAAAAAGTATTTCGAAAAAAATTTAGAAAGGGTAAAATGGTCATAATATGGTCATAATACTTAAAGAAAGACAAAAATGTCAACTTTAATGTCTAAAAGAGTTATTTTTTTAGTTCGCTACGCAGAACTGACATTCTTGACAAGTATAGTGCTTTAAAAGGTTATTAACCCTATTGTTAAGTATGATTCATATTGTTGTGGTTTGATTTCACAAAGGATTGAATCGAAGATTTTCGCAAGTAAACTTTTATAACTAAATTAAAAAGCGGTGAAACTAATCAACCCTTTTCTAGTTTCTCACAATAGTGATTATTTTAATCAAATTTTTTAGTAAGCCTGGGAAGCTATTGTCATAAAAAACGTATAAACGAAAAACATTGCTCGCCAAATAGTGTAGTTACATACTTACATTTCTCTCGCCGCCACAACCCGGAGTTAACCTGCTAGTATATAAGAAAACATAAACGATTATGCAATGTTGTTTATATGTTCTACATCTTCTTTAACCATCCTGAATCCTGATAAACACTAACTTTACCAAACAAAATATATGTTAGTATTATGGTAATTTTACATTAAGCCTTCTTAACCAAACTGAATGAAGCACCATATCTATCAAATCATATGGCTTTAATGGTCTATGTATTATAAAATGTCTTTGCACTTTCATCACCATTTTTTGCATTTTTAAGTATTTATCCATCCCAATACCTTCCAAGATTTCTTTAATCTTCGGTATGTTTGCCACGGGGACATGAACTGAAAACTTGCTCCAATCAAGAACATCACTAAATGGTAGCACATAATGGTCAGAAACAATCACAGGAACACAGCCCGCAGAAATCGATTCGACTATTCTTGGACTTGCCACTTCATATCCACTAGGGCATAAACAAAACTTCGATCTACTCATTAATTCCGAGTAATTTAGGGTTTTTGGAAGGTAAGTAAATACTTTAAGTTCTTCATCTTTGCCTTGCCAGGTTTCTAATAAATATTTTCTAACATGCCCATGATTACCACCCGCAAAAAATGCAAGGATTGAACGATTTTCAGGCGGTTGTCCTATGAGAGGTGGTCCGAGGTGTTCATATGGAATGTTGAGTTCTGGCAAGGACACGTCTCTTTCTGGATGGAAACCTTCAGAGCTATTAGCATTGCAAAGAACTCTAATGAAGTGTTTGTAGAGTTTAGGATTTGATGCTGAAACTTCAGGTGCCTAACAAAATAAACAATTACTGTATATCATAAATAGGATATTTATAGTATAAGTTGTATCAAGAGTTATAACATAAATATCGGTCAAGAGTTTGAACGGGTTCTTACAAAGTAGATAAAAAAAGTGCTTGAGATTTAGATGAATAGTACAAAATAAATGTTGTTTTGATGGGACTTTGATAGACATAAAGTTCCTCCGCATGGATCGGCCTTTTGACCCAATTTTGGGTTGCTCATCTGTTGTTAATAGAATTGTTTCTCTAGGCTAACAGTGAATTTCTTTTTTTTTGAACGGCGATTTGCATTAAAAATCTAGCAAGAAGCTAGAAAAAAGTTACAACGAAAAATTGATACAATTAAACGGTGCAAGCCACTCTAGAGGTGCAAGCTAACAGTGAATTTCTAGTTTAAGAAAAACTTTGTTACACCTTTTCGTTCAAAGAGAAAACATAGACACATAGTTACATATTTATGCCCAACACAACTCTAAGGAGCCGGGTGTTTAGATTGCTAAATAGAAGTGTTTATCTATTTACTGGTTTTTTAACACAATCAATTTTAACTTGTTTAACAAAATGTTTATCTCACAAATATATAATCAGATAACCAGTTCGAATTGGCAATCGCAAACACCATTTAAAGTTTAAAACAGCCTATTTTCTCAATCTAAATTCAATATAAGCATATGATTGAAATGTTTAAATGAGCAATCCCAAACACCCCTAGCGTCACGCAAGTTTGCAACTTTATGCCACAGTAAACTCTAATCTTACGCAAAATGTAAATTAATTTTTTTGAACCGAAAAATGTAAACTAATTGAAATAAAAATAAATTACATACCCAATCATGGCAGCTAACAAAGAAGTGATCAGCTCCGTTACTTCTATTCCAATAAGGGTACTTGTTTGACAGAACCCCAATGTAATCTGTTATAACATCCTGGATGATTCGGCGATTATAATCAGCACGAGTTTCGTAAAGATAATGTCGAATAGATACCACACTGACGGGAAGGAAGAACACAAGGGCTTCACTAGAGTTTTGAGTAAAATAACGGCTTTTTTGACTCTCGATTTCATCAATAATTTGACCTTCACTTGAGTAGATACTGTGCATAGGTCCTCCATGGAAGATAGGCAGTTCTCCTTCAGTGTATGCCCATACTTTGAAATTCTTTTCCATCTCTATGTGGCTTCTACAATTATATCACAATTTGTCATCTTTATGATTCAGACTAATTTAAGTGTGCGAAAAGGTCGGAAACCATGATGATTACCAAAATTAAAAAATTAAAAAATAATAATAATAAAAAACTATTACAATTTTTATCTCTTGGAACTGTAAATATACGTTCGTTCTCTATATATTTCTTTTCCTCCTTATTTCATGCAAATGTGAAAGAAATATTATTATAAACTTCTAGGAAGTCATTTGTCATATTAATATTATCTGTGAAATTCAAAGAATATATTTTATAACTTTATTCCTAACAGTGTAGGCTTACCCTAAATAGTTTTGGTGCTTTTACAAGTGACTGGAAAGTACTTAAAATAGCTTCAAATTCTTGAGTTTTAAGGGTAAATTAAAGCACATCTGAACAAGGTGCACCTAGCTAGGCTTCATGGTTTCCTGAAATGCATATAGATAAAGTGGTCCTAGTGTTTTCATACCTTTTTAGTCTATTACATATTCAGAAATAAATATTTATCAGTCTCATGTGTATATATGTTTATGATCATATCATATACATAACTTTTACACAGTCTCATGATGAATAACCTATGGTTTAAAGTGAATACGATGTCCAGCTATGGCTTAATTACAGAAGTGCACCTTGCAAAACTCAGGACAAAACTGTATAATCATATTGAACTAACCGGTAATCTTATTGTTAGTACTAAGTATACCATACAATAAATATTTATCTATGCATGTTTGGTCAGCGCTTAGTCCAAACAATTTTTTATTATAATTAAACATATCATATATGGAAATTTAGACTTGATCAAAGCTTAAGCAGGTTTATGGTTGGGTTCCAACCAATATCATATGATATTTTTTTAATACCATCTGATATTGTACTGATAATATATGGTTCCACAGTCGCTAAGTATATTCTCCAACTTTTGGTTTCAATATGTATGTTATATTATGATTCGGTTTTTTTACCATTGGTAAGTTTACCCATGCTACAAATTGAAAGCTCACCATACCAATTTGTCACCGCCCATTGCTCCCAAGGAAATATAAAACTAAATATACATACATGAAGACACATGCATGGTTTCTTCACAACTTTGGTTGGGGTTTAATAAGGCTTAAAACTTGCATAACACAGAGTGAAACTCTTTTTTTTATTTAAACGGTAAAAATTTTACATGTAAGTAACTAAAGAGAAGCTAGAAACTACAAAACTCCTAGAAAACAATAATCAAAACACCACAACTAAAACAACAAACAACCTTAACGCAACTACAAGGGAGCATCATGCATCCTAAGGAAAACAACCTCTAAACCCTAAATAGTGAAATTTTTAACACTTGCTTAAATAGTACAGTACCTATTACAAATCATCAAGAAAGAATGAGATAATCTCTCGACTCTATATTTTGATGATAAACTCATAACCAGTTAAGCAGGCCAAGTTTGTTTAACCGCTATTGTTCAAAAATCAAAACAAAACCCAACCATTAAATGTGGATCAAACCAAACACTTGATGGTACACATGCATGAAATAAAGATTAAATAAAATAAATCTTAACTGATGAAACGCATAAGGGTTTCTATAAAGGGCTCCTCTTGGTGTGAACCTCCGGTCACCAGACCGCCATGGCATTTTATAGCTCCTTGTTTTGCCGGCTTCTAGTATGGCTGCACGAGCCCTAGACAACTGTTCTTCCATGGCCTCCTCCTTCTTAATCACCCAAAAAATACAAAAACACAAACATAAATTTAGTACATATATAACCATCATACCATCAGTAAAATGTAACTTTGTGTTTAACTCATGTTTCGGTCAATGTTGTCATGTACTCATGTTGGTACTCACATGGGTGGTTAACGGCTGCGGTGGTGACGCAGGAGATGGTGAATCAACATAGGGTTTTGAAGAAGAGAAAGTGAAAAAATTGAATTGGGTATTGAGGCAAACGAAAAAGAGAAATAAAAAAATTGTTGTGTACAACAATGGTGATTTATAACCTTCTGTGGCCATGGTTATTATGGAAGTGATCGCATCGACGGTGATGGTAGTGGTGGCAGCTAGGGTTTTGCTGGACAGTGATTGGTGTAACAGAAAGATAGAAAGATTTTTTAATCTAAGGTTTCGTCATACGAGGAGCTTACATTCCTTTTTCTATTACTACTCCTTAAAAATAATAAAAAAAATAAAGATTAAAAGGATTTATTTATTTATTTTTTATATTATTTTTTTGCAAAGGGTGAAAATATTTATTAGACTAAAATACACCGTTGGTCCCTAAACTTGGCAAGACGCATCGTTATGGGACAAAACTCGGCCTTTTCATCGCCATAGGTCCAAATCTTGGCCATTAAATGCCAGAATCGTCCCTTGACCAGGATTGGGATAGTCAAACCGATTTCCTTCGAGGGTATAATAGACCAATCACATTTTTGACCCAACCTTCAACTCATGGACCAATTGTGAGTATGGCTACTAGCCGTTTCTTCCCTGATACGCTTGCATTTAATTTCGCTTGATGATTCATGTCTTCAGATGCTGAATGCACTGAAGAACTAGCTTCTTCAGAATCCCTTCTTGGGCAGCCTCTTCTTCAAACCAAATAGCCATACGATCATTCAAATTTGGTGAATCAGCAACCTCCATGAGTTCGTTTAAAATGGGGAAATCTGTCATTGGAAAATTGTTTGTGTGTGGAAAAAGTGGTAGATGAGTTTATCGTTTAGTGTGCACTAGTTAATATCTTCTCCGGTAAGAGACGGTCAAGGGTCTAATAGTTACTTTTTTTTCACACTCGGTCCCTAAATTTGTCTTGGTTACCATTGTCATACTTAAAACTCCCGCCCAATAATCACTTTAGAATACACAATTGATCCCTCAAGTTGCCAACTTACGTAAAACCATTAGAAGTTTGACTTTGTTAAGTCAAACTTCTAAAACATATCAAATTATCAATTCACTCCAAAACAAATATTGAGTAATGGTTTTGCAATATTGACTTTACAAAGTCAAATACCATTCTATATATTATTGAACATTCCACTAGCCATCCTTATCATCAAACTTCAAATACCATTCTGCCTTTTGCACTTAATCTTCCAAAGGTTTTCAATCCTTCTGACATTACGACTCTCGTTCACAGTTAACCCATTCACCATTTTCAAGTATTGACTAACTAAAGTAAACTGGAAATGCAGTTTTACTTGCTACAATCAAATTAAAATGCTAAATGAAAGTTTGACTTTCGAATGTCAAACTTTCATCACCTACAATACGCACAAACAACAACATATGAACAATCTAATTTTAAGAAAACCATATAAACAATTATTGTACAAAATTACCAAAACTATTTTGCAACATTAATTGTCCTAGGGTATTCAACCCAAACATAAACTACAACTAGTTAAAGAAATCTACCACGACTGTGGGGGAAGCTCGGTGGAGTTTCAACAGCTTCCTAGCCAACTCCCAGTTGTTCCTGGTATTTTCATTCCCATCATGACTCCTATCGCTTTGCCTGATATTGATTGTCTTTAGCGACCGGGAACACGCAAGTATACACTTTATTAAAGTTATTTCATGCTCTGTTCTGGGGAAAGCTCGAAACTCCACCGTCTGTAGCTGGCCAAGGCTGAATGTGTTTCTGTCTACAACAGTGGAAAAATTTTGCAAAGGTAGATCACTAAGCGTGTTTGCAGCCTGAAAAATCAAATAGTGTTGAGATACACAAACATGGAAATTTAGGAATGTTTTATTTGATACATATGCATTACAGCATTACACTTACTCTGGTATCCAGCATTTTCAAATTCGGAGATGACCGAATCATTACAATGATGAACGCTACCATAACACTATTCCCAAAATCGACATCGGACAGCTTAAGGTTAATCAGGGAAACAAAGGGCACCCTCATCCTAGGATTAGCTTCATGTATCAACTACAAGAAGTTTTAAAGATTAAATTTCATTACTGTTACACATCTCTTTAACATTGTTAAATTATAAGTTGTAAAACTGAAATTGTTCTTACCGTGCAATCACCAAAATCCAATGTAAGGGTCTCAAGATTTTGAAGTCTTGTCAAGTGAAAGATATCGGATGTTGTGATTGTCGTCACAACATTATAACGACCTAATGACAAATGTAACTTCTTCAAACTCCCAAGTTTTGCAATATCCCATAGTCTCATCTCCTTTGTACTAGGACGATTCATTTTAAAAGACTCAAGTGAGGGACAACCAGCAATAAAGTCCCAAACTGTACCGCTTAGAAAATTGACATGAATCAATTCTAAGCTCAGTAGATTTGGAAAGCCATGAAAATATTCCAAAGTAGCCATAGCACAAACATGAAGTACCAAATGTTTCAACTCACTACGAGAGTAAAGTTGGGTTGGGAACGTAACTGGGTCACCATACCAGTTTGTAATAATCAGCTCCTCAATTCCATTGTCAGCCAAAAACAAGAGCCACTCATGAATCTGTTCATAATGAAAGTTGTCTATTCCAATAATTGATCTTGGCTCTACAGCGAAGAAAAACTTTCTTATTGGACCCATAAGCCGATTTAAGAATCTAGTAACAAGCCTCCCATCAAACTCGTATGTTAAATAATAAAAGAAATCCTCATCAAGTATGACATCGGTGAGCAAAGTCCACTTAGACCTCCAGTTTCGCGCTAAACTAGAGGTTCTCACCGCTTCTAACAAAGGCAATCGATTCAAAATGTTAGTGATCACTTCATCTGGCATGTTGGTAATTCGATCGATCGACATGGTTTTGTTGGAAGTTGGGTTGGTCTTTTGAGTTATGGAAATGAGGATTTATATTCTTGATTTCGATTTGCAGTTTATCGTTTCTGGATAATGTTGTTTTATGTGATTGGTAAAGTTGTTTGTTTGGTGGGTGTATTGGTTCCCGCGAAATTAAATGCAAGCGTATCAGGGAAGAAACGGCTAGTAGCCATACTCACAATTGGTCCCTGGGTTGAAGGTTGGGTCAAAAATGTGATTGGTCTATTATACCCTCGAAGGAAATCGGTTTGACTATCCCAATCCTGGTCAAGGGACGATTCTGGCATTTAATGGCCAAGGTTTGGACCTATGGCGATGAAAAGGCCGAGTTTTGTCCCATAACGATGCGCCTTGCCAAGTTTAGGGACCAACGGTGTATTTTAGTCTATTTATTAATACCAAATCAACTTACAAGAGAAATACAAATCACTCAATTGGACATAACCATTCAGAAAAAGAAAGAAACAGACTTATCCGATATCGGACAAAAACATAAAACCTATCTTAGATAACATTGTACAACATCTGATACATTTTGATACAGATAATACAACTATCAGTCATTAAGTTGCTTCATCAATTCTTTCTTATTACAACAACAGAGTAGCATTTTAAATTCACCCAATATTGCACCAAGACCATAATCTCATACTACGTTTCCATAATCACCCCCCCCCCCGGCCTTGACCATCCAACCATCATCCGTGAAAAGGCATCATAATGTGGGTTATAGCCACCCTTCATTCCAGTCATGGGCTATACCATGATTCCTACATTTCCCTCTTTACAAAAGGCTTCAGAATCATGAGAACACACACCTTGAGGAAGAATCTCCATGCCCCCTGGTAGTACATTGAAAGGACCAAGTAGGGTCATCTTGCACCCCTCATTATTCCAATCAAACCATGTACCACCCTTCTAGTTCATACTACCCTTCACACTAAGGAAACCACTTTATGGACAGTTGTCAACTAAGAAAGATGAGAAAGCATACTAATCATCAATTACGTCAACCGAGGCCTAAAGATAAATAGTAGTGACTCAAATTCCAAGTATCCAGATTTCCAAGATACAGGGCCATCTTTATGTGATGAACTAAATATACAAAACCTTCAAAAGACTTTATTGAAAGGCTCTGTGTTGGTTGAAACCAAATTTAGCAGTCTTGAAATTCACCTGCTAGAAGAGCATTTTATTCACTGTAATGCTCTGCACAGTCAATCACTTTGGAGCCATATGCAGGAAACTACCTTATGGAAGCATAATCTACAACTAAAGAAGCTATAGCCAACATTTGCTACCCCAACTGGGTCCACAAAACAGGCTAAGACAACCCCAAGTGTAGAAATGCACCAAGGTACTAGCCCTCTGCACTTAAAACCTTATCCCAAACACTCCAAATCAGGACTGAACCTAACACAATCTCATGTTTTAGTCACAGCAAGACCCATTGTCTGCATATTCTTGAATTCCACATTCCAATATTTAGCTACACTATGAGCATTCATAGAATTCAACACTCTAAGAACAGATAATCTCATCTTGACTGTGTCCAAAATGATGTCTACTAAAACTTGAATAGTTCTTCTTTCATTGGTAAACCGTCTTTTGTTCCTTTCTTTCCATATAAAGTATACCAATGAACCAAAACTAGCTTGCTCACCACACTTTTGATTGTGTTAGAATTTTTTTTAGCCATATTATCAACATTGCCTATCCAGTTTTGGCTAAGAGACTGAATATAGCTTTTGGGTTTGATCAACCCCCAAACACTGGCAACAAAACTGCATTGAAAAAATAGATGGTCATGAGAGTCCACACACATATTGCAAAGGGAACATCTCATGTTCAAATCATTATTCCACTGAAAAATCCTATCTTGAGTCTAAAGTATCCCCAATACAGTCATCCAAAGTACAAAGGCATGACTTGGAATACACTGAAAGAACCAAACAAGCTTTTCCAACATACACCAGGTCGATTATCTTTGTAGTCTTCCCATACTTGTTTGACTGAGAAATTCTTCAAATATTTATTATTATCCCTCCAAACAGCCTTATCATTATCATCATTAAAAGTAGGAACATAAAAATTAGTGAGTTCAGGAAACATAAGACTCCACTCAGTATTCCATAACCATTGATTATTGTTGACCATATCAGCAACAGAAGCATTGTTATCAAGTTTTGCATCATAGAGATCTCTTCTGCTAATATACTGATGCAGGTTTTACTGACCAGGTTTTAATATTCATAAGTGTCTCGTTTACCTATGGTCTACCATATGCACTAACGGGCAGTGTACCCGATCGTGTGTAGTGTAGTAATCGGTAAAACCGAGGTCGTCCCAAGAGCTATGTGAGCGGATTCTAATTAAGTCTAATTGTCACTGGTTTTAATGGTTTTAAGGATTGAAATGATTAATTACCTATAAAGACAAGAAATGAAAGAAAGCAAATAAAGGCAAAGGTTGTGATCAATACGGGAGAAGTGTGCTAACCTAGTTACTCATCCTATCAAGTTATGTTCACGTCTAATTACTTCCAATTGCTTCAAGTGGGGTTTTATGTCGCTAGGACAACATTTGGTCAGTTCGTCCTAACCTATCAGTAAAGGTTTTCACCGGAGATCAAGCTACTACCCTTGAAAGTCCAGTTGTTTTTATTCCCCTAAGCCAATTCATTAAGTTCCGCTACATGCAAGATTCATAACAATGAGTGCCCGGGTGCTATCATCTTAGACACTCATCCCTAACTTCTTAAGTTCATCCAAACGGCAGGTGATCATTTGGTCAGTTCGCACAAGCGAAGAAGGGTCGTCAGTTGGTCAATTCTTACCCTTCCCACTCAGTCTACCTACTTAGGGTGAGTTGGTCAATTCTCCTAACCAACTAGACACTATCGCCATTCAAAACTACTGAAACAAGGGTAGCTACCAACAAACTATGCATGCATACACTAGAAAAAATTATACGGAAGCAATGTAAACATAAATATAACAATTAGGGAATCATAATTAGGCTAGCACCAGAGGTGCTTAGCTGATCATATTAAGAGAAACAATCAATTCAATGTTTAACATATTGAAATTCATGAATCGAAAGTAAAAATAAAGATAATCGCTAATGCTTATCGTTAGGGAGTGATTTTTCCAATGGAGATGGCTCCGTATGCTCCTCAAGATCTGCCTTCAGTCCCCTACTCACGTTCTCTGCTTTGTGGTGTGGAGTGAATGATGTGAAATGCAAAATTTAGGGCTGGTATTTATAGGCGAGATCTAGTTACGGCGTAACTAAAGTTGAGAGTTATTCCGTAACCTATATAAATCCGTAATAATGCTCTAGTTAAAGTTGGTTACGGCGTAACACATGGAATAAGTTACGCTGTATCTTCAATACAGGTTACAATATCATGATTACGCCGTAATCGTTGGAAGGAGTTAAGGCGTAGATTCCAGCGGCGTGAAACATCATTTGACCTAATTGGTTATGGCGTAATCCTTAGATGTAGTTACGCCGTAATCTGCTGTTGAGTTGGTCTTCTGAGTCACGCTCTTGTTACGGCGTAATGTGAGAGAGGAGTTACGCCGTAATTACTTCACAGTGGGCATATGATGCAGGTTTTATTGACCATGTTTTAATATTTATATTGTCTCGTTATACCTATGGTCTACCCTAATGCACTAACAGGCAGTGTACCCGGTCGTGTATAGTGTAGTATTTGGTAAAACCGAGGTCGTCCCAAGAGCTATGTGTGCGGATTTTAACTAAGTCTGGGTGTCACAGATTTTAATAGGATTTAAGGTTGAAATGATTAATTAACTACTAAAATAACGAAAATAAAAGATAGCAAGTAAAGGCGAGGGTCGTGATCAATAGAGGAGAAGTGTGCTAACCTAGTTATTCATCCTATCAAGTTAAGTTCACGTTTAATTACTTCCAATTGCTTCAAGTGGGGGTAAAGGTCGCTAGGACAACATTTGGTCAGTTCGTCCTAACCTATCAGCAAAGGTTTCCACCGGAGATCTTGGGTGACCCCTTGAAAGTCCAGTTATTTTTAGTCCCCTAAGCCAAGTCATTAAGTTCCGCTACATGAAAGATTTTTAACAATGAGTGCCCGGGTGCTAGCATCTTAAACACTCATCCCTAACTTCTTAAGTTCATCCAAACGGTAGGTGATCAGTTGGTCAAATCGCACAAGCGAAGAAGGGTCGTCAGTTGGTCAATTCTTACCTTTCCCACTCAGTCTAACTACTTAAGGTCAGTTGGTCATATATCCTAAGTAACTAGCCACTACCACCATTCAAAACTACCGAAACAAGGGTAGCTACCAACAAACTATGCATGCATACACTAGAAACAATTATACGAAAGTAATGTAAACATAAACAAAACAATTAAGGAATCATAACTAGGCTAGCACCAGAGGTGCTTAGCCGCTCATATTAACTAAAACAATCGATTCAATGTTTAACATTACAAAATACATGAATTGAAAGTAAAGAAATGATAAAATGCTAATGCTTTTCTAAGGGGAGTGATTTCTCCCTTGTAGATAGCTCCGTATGCTCCCTAAGATCTGCCTTCAACCTTCTACTTACGTTCTCTGAACTGGTGTGTGAACTGGATGAATAGAAATGATGGAATTTGGGCGGTATTTATAGGCCAGATCTGGTTACGGCGTAACTTAAGTAAATACTTACGCCGTAACATCCATTTCTTCGTAATTTGCTCTGGAAAAGCTGGTTATGGCGTAACATCAGGAATGAGTTACGCCGTATCTTCAATAAATCGTGGTTACGCCGTAATTGCGGAATTAGTTACGTCGTAGCTTGCAGCGGCGCGGAACCTCATTTGACGTAGTTAGTTACGACGTAATCCTAGGAGGGAGTTACGTTGTAATCATCCGTTTAGTTGGTTTTCTGAGCCACGCTTCTGTTACGGCGTAATGTGAGAGGAGAGTTACACCGTAACATCTTCAAAATGAGCATACTATCATATATCTTCAATAAACTCTCCAAATCCACGTCTCATTAGCTCCAATGCTCGTAATTTACCTGAAAGTGAAATATAAAGGAAAACAAGCGTAAATCCATATAAATGATATAAAATACGAGCATTATCAGGGGAAATTGACACTTAATATTCAGGACTATTTGATGTTATCAGCATACTATCATATATCTTCAATAAACTCTCCAAATCCGCATCTCTTTAGCTCCAATGCTCGTAATTTACCTGAAAGTGAAATATAGAGAAAAACAAGCGTAAATCCATATAAATGATATAAAATACGAGCATTATCTGGGGAAACTGACACTTAATATCAAGACTATTGATGTTATCAAATATCCCCCCACTTAAACTTTACTTGCCCTCAAGTAGACCTTATTAGATAAATTTCTAAAAATATATCTCCCATTATCTGAAAAATATAAGTTTAAAAATCCCTTATGCTAGAATAAAACAAAGCCGAACACCTCACGAAATGGGAACAAAACACTCAAATCTCTCAACTATTTTAAGTGTCAATTTTAGGGTGATCACTCAATGCACAGTCATAGCATGTATTCTATCATAAGTTTGGCGGTTACACAAATCTCCACCACTAGAGTTAAGGACTAAATAATTCTCGAAGGAAATATGGGTAGACACGACAAATGTTAAGGGTGAATCGTCATTACTAACATGCCACGGCGAAGTGGATAAAATCAATGATACATGACCAAATCCATGGCCAAGACACCAAAGATTGCTCGCTTCATCACCTAGACACGCTTCATGACTAAAGGGTAGGATAAGACATGAGATATAATTGGTGTAAAGTAAAAATAACAATCAAATAGTCTAAACCTATAATCAAGTCATCATCGCTTACCGTTCATCCAAAGTTCAAGTTTCAAGGCTAAGAAACCGGATCATGATATACCAAGTAGATGTGCCATTAGAGGAAGTCATGATGGGCACATTACCTCTTCTTCAACTGTTGGCGCAATAATTGCCAACTTCATTCTTCAATTGTGACCGAGGTGGCCTCCTCGATACTAAATCTATGATGAGCTCATAAACATAGTGCTTATAATTTTGCACTTTACAATCAACAAATAACTATAACTATATATATATATATATATATATATATATATATATATATATATATATATATATATATATATATATATATATATATATATATCGAATCATTTTTTTTCCATAACAACTAAACATAGCATCCCCCCACTTGAGATGAACAATATGAGAATTTGAAGGGTATTCAATGATCTTCAAATATATGTCTTTGACGAAAGCGTGATATATATTGAATCACTTTTTTTTTTGCCATAACAACTAAACATACCATCCCCCCACTTGAGATGAACAATATGAGAATTTGGGGGGTCTTCAATGATCTTCAAATATATGTCTTTAACGAAAGCGTGATTCCCGAACCTTTCCACTTGAACCTTGAACTTAGGCAAACAATGACTTCCCGATCACAAATTAAGACTACATGATAGGCTAAGGTGTATGGGTGTATCGAAACATATATGTTAGGTGAACAAAATGAAAGGAATGGCTCAGACGGGTGTATCTAAGGGTATCTTGCACTAAAGGTGAGTGCAACAAAAGGGTTTAACATGGGGGTCGAGAAGTCAAGGTGACTAATCGATAGACGCACAAGGATAGGCTGTTTTGGTGATAATCCTATAATATTGCCTTCTTAAACTGAATAATCCAAATACATTAAGCTAACTCAACATACCTCGTCTATGGTCTCGAAATGATGCAAAGGCCAAGTTCTAAAGTTTACAAGCTACTGGCACACTCATAATTTGGTTGATTTGGGGTAAATATTTGGAAACGGATAAGGCTAATCTCACCATATAATATCAAGGGTTATAATGTGCTCGGCTAAGGTCTAATCTAGTTAGGTTAAGAAAAATATGTCAAAATTTTAAAAATGGCATAATATTTCAAAATAAACTAGAAAAACGAGGGCAAAATAAAGTTCAAGAGATAATTCTACTCCCGTCCCCCCACTTGAAATGTACAAAGTTCCTTTTGTACTAAACGTTTAAATAAAGGTGAAGAGAAAAGAGAATTAGAGCGAGAACTTCCCTGAAATTCGCTCCTAAAAAGAAAGAAGGCCCACAAAAAGAATCGTGCCTTCGCTTAAGCATCCACGAGCAAACTTCATTCCCTGAAATCACACTACCAACAAGCATAATTCTAAAAAATAAAAATTAAAATAAAAAAGAAATCTAACTCACTTTCGTAGGAATCACGGTTGCTTTTATCATATGCAACAAGCCTTTTAAACCACTTGGTGTCCCAAGTGGACGAGTGTAGTCTCGTGAGGGCTTACAGGGAACATACCCTCAAAGTTCATTTAAAAACTAATACAAGGTTATTGTGTTTTAGAAAGGAAGAATTAATACTGAGGATAGTTATGTCGTAACTCCTAGAAGAAGTTACGCCGTAATTATGGAAAAACCTGGCAGACACTATTGGAGTGTAGCTACGGCGTAACCATTGAATGGGATTACGCCGTAATCGGTAATGCTCTAGAGGATAGCTACTGGATGTGTGTTACGGCGTAACTATTGAAATGAGTTATGCCGTAACTGTGGATAGATCATGTCCCCGTTCAGGCTGCTGCAGCAAACTTCTCCGATTCCCTGCAAAAATGATTAAAAACACAAAACCCAACAGAAATGGAAATAAAACAAATAAAAGAGATAATTCAGGTTATCTCCCGAAAGAGCACTTTTCTTTATTAACGAGTCTTTAAGTTAGACTCAAAGCCATTTGATTTTACGTGGGGGCGAAGAATTCATCTCCTGAAAGCTTACTAACATCCTTTCCATGATAAATTTTTTCTCTGTGCCCATTCACTTTGAAAAACTCCCCTACATTATTATAAACTTCAATAGTCCCATAAGGGAACACCTTACTCACTGTGTAAGGACCAACCCAGCGAGATCTTATTTTTCCAGGGAAGAGTTTGAGTCTTGAGTTAAAAACGAGCACCTTTTGCCCAACTTCAAACTTTTTATCCTTTATCCGTGCATCGTGCCATCTTTTAGTCCTATCCTTGTATGCTTTAACATGATCGTAGGCTTCGTCTCTTAATTTAGCAAGGTGATTGATTTGAGAAAATTGGTGTTCCTTGACCAAGTCAGTCTCAAAATTAGCATTTTTAAGTGCCCAGTATGCTTTGTGTTCTAATTCTATCGGGAGATGACAAGCTTTTCCGTATACGATCTTAAAAGGTGTGCTTCCAATAGGGTTTTTAGGCGGTTCTGAATGCCCATAAAGCTTCGTCCAATTTTTCAGACCAATCTTTTCTGTTACTGCTGACGGATTTCTCCAAAATTCGCTTGAGTGCCCGATTGGTGTTTTCTGTTTGCCCATTAGTTTGGGGGTGGTAAGGCATAGACATCTGGTGGATTACTCCGTATCTGTTCAGCACTTTTTCCATAATTGCATTACAAAAGTGTGTCCCTCGATCACTTATGATGGTTTTAGGAATCCTAAATCTGGAGAATAACTTCTTTAGAAACCGAATGACGCTTCTAGCATCACAAATTTGTAGAGCTTCAGCTTCAACCCATTTTGAAACATAATTGACAACTACCAAAATATAACTTTTGTTTTTCGATGGGGTGAAAGGTCCCATGAAATCAATTCCCCAGACATCAAATACTTCACATACCAAAATGTTGTTTAGCGGCATCTGATTTCGAGAAGAGATGTTACCTGCCCTTTGACATGCGTCACAATTTCTTACATATTTTGCGGCATCCTTGAAAATGTTAGGCCAAAATAATCCTGCTTCATAAATCTTTCTAGCAGTAGTGTCGGCCTCGTAATGCCCTCCAGCGGGTCCGTTGTGGCAATGTTCCAGGATTCGTTGTTGTTCTTCTCCGAAAATGCATCTCCTAATTATACCGTCAGGGCAAGATTTAAATAGGAAAGGGTCATCCCAAAAGTAATATTTTAAATCTGAGAAGAACTTTTTCTTTTGATCATAAGTTTTGTTGCTTGGTAGGACTCTGGCGGCGAGGTAATTAGCAAAGTCTGCATACCATGGTTCAGGACTAGAATCTTTAATTTTTACTAAAATAAGATGCTCATCAGGGAAGGAATCACGAATAGCTTATATTTCAAGTGCCTTAAGCTCAGGGTTTTCTAACCGATATAGGTGATCAGCTGCCAAATTTTCTGCCCCCTTCTTATCCTTGATTTCTATTTTAAATTCTTGTAGCAAAAGCACCCATCTTATCAACCTTGGTTTGGCGGCATAGACCACTGCAAGGAATTCCTTTTCAGTGGTAGTGTAGTGTTCTTGCGCTTCATTTAAGGTTTTACTAGCATAATAAATAGGTTTGAATTTTTTGTCTATCCTTTGTCCTAAAACAGCCCCCACCGCATAGTCACTGGCATCACACATTAGTTCAAAATCGTTGTTCCAATCCAGAGTAATGATAACAGGAGCTGTAGTCAATTTTTCTTTCAAAATATCAAAAGTTTTTTTGCACTCATCGCTAAAGTCAAATTTTGCATCCTTCATGAGAAGTTGGGTCATTGGTTTAGCAGTTTTTGAAAAATCTTTTATAAATCTTCTATAAAACCCAGCGTGCCCAAGAAAGCTCCTAATCCCTTTAAGATTAGTTGGGTAAGGGAGTCGAGAAATAACGTCAACCTTAGCTTTATCGAATTCAATCCCAGATTGGGAAACTTTATGTCCCAAAACAATTCCTTCTTTTACCATAAAATGACATTTTTCCCAATTCAGGACAAGGTTGGTTTCTTCACATCTAGCAAGCATTTTAGATAAATTATTAAGGCACGATAAGAAAGAGTTACCAAATACCGAGAAATCGTCCATAAATACTTCCATGAAATCTTGGTACATATCCGAGAAGATTGCTGTCATGCAACGTTGGAATGTGGCAGGGGCATTGCATAGCCCAAAAGGCATTCTTCGGTAAGCGAATGTTCCGTAGGGGCAAGTGAAATTTGTCTTTTCCTGATCCTCTAGAGCGATTGGAATCTGTAAATACCCTGAAAATCCATCAAGGAAACAATAATATTCATGTCCAGAGAGCCTTTCTGACATTTGATCGATAAAAGGGAGCATAAAGTGATCTTTTCGCGTTGCGTCATTTAATTTTCTGTAATCGATGCAAACTCTCCAGCCAGTAACTATTCTTGTAGGGATGAGTTCGTTATCCTCATTAGTGACCACAGTCATTCCTCCTTTCTTAGGCACAACATGAATAGGACTAACCCAAGGGCTATCGAAAATAGCATAAATTAGACATGCATCCAAGAGTTTAATGATTTCATCCTTGACCACATCTTGAACTTTTGGATTTAATATCCTTTTTGGTTGCACTACAGGTTTAAAACCATCTTCCATAAGTATCTTGTGAGAACAGTATGAAGGGTTAGTTCCTTTTATGTCAGAAAATTTCCATGCAATTGCTCCCTTGTGCTTGCTTAAAACCTGTAATAACAATTTCTTTTCCTCGTTAGATAATAAAGAATAAATGACAACAGGAAAATTAGGATCATCATTAATAAATGCGTATTCTAAATGAGAAGGGAGCTCTTTAAGCTTGGGAGTATTATCAGCTTTTTCTGGGATGTTAGGAGAACACAACGTTTGGCTATCCATAGTATTTCCTTCCCACTTGTCTTCTTCATCATTAGATGTGTTGTCTTTGTCTTCAAATATTAGTGATTTCAAGGGATCTGGCTGAAAGCATTCTTGCGCATGTTTCTGAACATTAACCTCGACTAGATCGAGGTCTTCAAGGTTGTCGTCAGTGAAAGAATCGTATTTCATAGATCTTTCTAGGTCGAAGGTAATCTTATCATTTTCAATTTCCAAATAGATCTTCTTGTTAAAAACATCAATCATGGCATGTGTTGTGGCAAGAAAGGTTCTTCCAAGCAAAATGGGCACATCATCTTCTTCCATTTCGAGGACCATGAAGTCGACCGGGAATACAAATTTATCAATCTTGACAAGGACATTCTCGGCAATTCCTTTAGGGTATTGATTGTTTTACTGGCCAGCTCAATACACATTCTAGTGGGTTTCAGGCTTCCCAATTCCAATCGTGAATAAAGCGAGAATGGCATAAGGCTGATGCTGGCTCCTAAGTCGACAAGGGCTTTTTCAAACACGATACCTCCGATGGTGCAAGGTAAGGTGAAAATCCCAAGATCTTCTTCTTTGAGAGGCATGTCTTTTAAAAGTGCACCAGAACACCTTTGATTCAAGGTAACATGTGTCCGATCAGAAAGTCTTTTATGAGTGAGGAGGTCCTTCATGAACTTAGCATATTTTGGCATTTGTTCAAGTGCTTCCACGAGAGGAATGTTTATGCTAAGCTGTTGCAATTTCTCCATGAATTTCTGAAATTGTAATCGTTCTTGCTCTTTCTTAATTCTTCCGGAAAATGGTATGGTCGGAACATAGGGTCGAAATTTTTCCTGTGACAAAGTTGGTTGAGTAGCCTCTATTTCCTTGTTGTTGTCTTGACGGATTTCTTCATTCTGAACATCTGAGTTTGAGGGATAAGCTGGTTCTTTATAGTTTAATCCACTTCGGGTTGTTATAGCATGGGCCAGATCCCTAGGATTGGTTTCAGTTGTACTAGGAAGTTCCCCCTCGTCTCTGATTCTGACCGATTTAGCGAGCTTTCCGACTTGATTCTCCAATATTCTTATAGCTGTTGCTTGAGTCCTTAGTACATGGTCGTAGTCTTTCTTGATGTTTCATACAAGTTTCTGACTTTCCTCTTGCTTTCTGCTAGATTCTTTCACAAGCTTTTTTATTGATTTTTCGAGATCTGTCACTCTTCCTTCAACTGGGCTATCGAACTTATGTTTAACCATCTTCACTTCTTCATTAAGGGAGTGCTTGTCAGACTCGAATTCTTCTAAATTCTTAATCACTGAATGTAGTTCTAAAGTGCTTTCTAATTAAGTCTAATTGTCATTGGTTTTAATGGTTTTAAGGATTGAAATGATTAATTAACTATAAAGACAAGAAATGAAAGAAAGCAAATAAAGGCAAAGGTTGTGATCAATACGGGAGAAGTGTGCTAACCTAGTTACTCATCCTATCAAGTTATGTTCACGTCTAATTACTTCCAATTGCTTCAAGTGGGGTTTTAGGTCGCTAGGACAACATTTAGTCAGTTCGTCCTAACCTATCAGCAAAGGTTTCCACCGGAGATCAAGCTACTACCCTTGAAAGTCCAGTTGTTTTTAGTCCCCTAAGCCAATTCATTAAGTTCCGCTACATGCAAGATTCATAATAATGAGTGCCCGGGCGCTAGCATCTTAGACACTCATCCATAACTTCTTAAGTTCATCCAAAAGGCAGGTGATCATTTGGTCAGTTCGCACAAGAGAATAAGGGTCGTCAGTTGGTCAATTCTTACCCTTCCCACTCAGTCTACCTACTTAGGGTCAGTTGGTCAATTCTCCTAAGCAACTAGACACTACCGCCATTCAAAACTGCCGAAACAAGGGTAGCTACCAGCAAACTATGCATGCATACACTAGAAACATTTATACGGAAGCAATGTAAACATAAACATAACAATTAAGGAATCATAACTAGGCTAGCACCAGAGGTGCTTAGCCGATCATATTAAGAGAAACAATCAATTCAATGTTTAACATATTGAAATACATGAATCGAAAGTAAAAAGAAAGATAATCGCTAATGCTTATCGTTAGAGAGTGATTTCTCCCTAGGAGATGGCTCCGTATGCTCCTCAAGATCTGCCTTTAGCCCCTACTCACGTTCTCTGCTTTGTTGTGTGGAGTGAATGATATGAAATGCATAATTTAGGGCTGGTATTTATAGGCGAGATCTAGTTACGGCATTACTTAAGTTGAGGTTTACGCTGTAACCTATATAAATCCGTAATAATGCTCTAGTTAAAGTTGGTTACGGCATAACACATGGAATGAGTTACGTCGTATCTTCAATACAGGTTACAATATCATGATTACGCCGTAATCGTTGGAAGGAGTTACGGCGTAGCTTGCAGCGGCGTGTAACATCATTTGACCTAATTGGTTACGGCGTAATCCTTAGATGTAGTTACGCCGTAATCTGCTGCTGAGTTGGTCTTCTAAGGCACGCTCTTGTTATGGCGTAATGTGAGAGAGGAGTTACGCCGTAATTACTTCACAATGGGCATACTATCATATATCTTTAATAAACTTTCTAAATCCGCATCTTTTTAGCTCCAATGCTCGTAATTTACCTAAAAGTGAAATATAGAGGAAAACAAGCGTAAATCCATATAAATAATATAAAATACGAGCATTATCGGGGGAAATTGACACTTAATAATCAGGACTATTTAATGTTATCATATACTGACAAAGTGTACCTATATCACACCACTTATCATACCAAACAAAGGTTCTTTTGTCATTCCTAATCTTAATCTCAATATGCATTTTGGCTTTATCCCTTAAACCAAGAAAGACTTTCCATATCCAACTGTCATTATACCCAAAGTTCACCTCTCAGAAATTTTGCCCCCTTAACTTGACCATGTGAACCTATTTGACCCATAAACTTTCTTTATGGGCTGAAATGTTCCAAACATGCTTAGTAAGGAGAACTTCATTCCATATTCCTAAATCTTTGAATCCAAGACCACATTGACACTTAGGCTTGCAAAGAGTCTTTCAAGCAATCTTAGCTTTTCCCCTGGCCAAATTAGACTGACACCAAAGGAAACACTTAAGAACTCTTTCAGTATCTTTAACAGTGGACTTTGGCAAAAGAAATACTGAAGCCCAATGTATCTGCATAGAGCCAAGAACAGAAGCCATCAGCTAAACTTTGCCTGCATAGGATAGAAATTTGTTCTCCCAATCATTCACTTTGCTTTTAACTTTGTCCAACAACTGTTTGCATTCATCCTTCCCCGGTTTTTTGGTTAATAGAGGAACTCCAAGGTACTTAACTGGAAAAACTCCCACCTTAAATGGCATCACATTTAATATACTTCTCTATTCACCAACATTGATAGAATCCTTAGTACCATAACATAAAATCAGCAAAGCATAGATGGGTGATTTTCAGATCCTTATAGCCTGCATGAAACTTGAAATTAGGATCATTACTGATATTATGATTCATGATCAGTGTGAATACTTCCATCACTAGGGTAAAAAGATATGGAGAAATAGGGTCTCCTTGTTTAAAACCCCTTCTGCTTTTGAAATAGCCCTTCACTTCACCATTCAGAGAGATGGAGAAACTAGAAGAAGAGATAAATGTGAAGATCCAATCCACCATTTTACTATGAAAGCCAAATTTGAGAAGGATGTTACTGAGAAATTCCCAATTAACAATAGCATAGGCCTTAACTATATAAATCTTCAAAGCACATCTCTTGGGACCACATTTTCTGTTGTAACCTTTCAAAAGTCCTTGGGCCAATAGAATATAATCGTGTATGCTTCTCCCCTGAATGAATACATTTTGATTTAAATTAACCAACTCACTGGTTTGTACACGAATGCGTGAGTTATACCGAGTACTCAGTAAATTATAGAACACTTCAAATCTTCGTTTTCGAGAAAAAAAGGTAAATCCAACAGACATATAAAAACTGGTGTTATTGCGGCTACACCTCCCGCTTTGTCAGGTATACTACGAAGAATGGCATGGATCGGTAGGAAATACCATTCCGGTACAATATGAGGCGGGGTGGGCATCGGATTAGCAGGTATATAATTGTCGGGATGCCCCAAAACATTAGGAGCATAAAAAATAAAAATGGAAGAAAAGATAGCAAAAACCCTGCCCGGTCAAAGATCGCCGGGAGTCTTTTTTTTTATAAACTAGCTTTAATTCGATTAGTGAGGATTTTGCTGATACACTTGTACAAGACATTGCAACATGCAATTGGTCTGAACTCAGTAACAAGTGTTAATACAAATAAACCATAAAAACATTTATTTATATTTTACGATCTTCTAATGTTTTGTCGATAACAAACGTAAAATCATTTTTATGAAATAAAGAAAATACGTACAAGTTTGAGCCAAAAGTTTACTAAGACACTTTTACTAAACATAATAAAACTATATCAAAACATGTTTAGTAAATAAGTTATATAAAACCAAAGACATTTTTATATAAACACTAAACAAATAATTTTGTTTCCATCTTATAGAAATGCATATGTATAACAACTAGTGATTACATAATATAGAAATATACATCTATACTTTGTATATATATTGTAATGGGTAAAGTAATGGGTAAAAACCAAAGTCCATGACCCATGACCCATGATCCATTGACTAGGTAAAATTAATGTTGTTGGGTAAAAACCAAAGTCCATAACCCATACCCATGAAGCATGATCCATAACTCATGACCCATTGCATGCCTTCATGCATGAAGTCATGTTGGGTATTGATAGGCGTACAACGCGCGTTCTGGGTCAAAGGAAACTTCCTTTTCTTCTAGCAAGTTTTCCAACCACCTAGGCAATGAACCTAATCGTTGTAGTGTAGTATTAGGGTAAGCCTCAGGATTGATATCGTTCTCTAGGTGAATAGGAATGCTAGTGAGAAATTACTACGCTAAGGTTGGGGTTGAGGAAGATTATTTTTTTATCTTTTTTATATATTTTTTTTGAAAATTAAAGGTACGATCTCGGGGTTTGGATTTGGGGGTCCGATTACTCTACTATCTATTTATCTAGTTAACTAAGCTAAGGGGTAGTGTATGTCTAATTGACGTGTGCTCGTATGATGATTAAAAATGTGTATACCTTGATACTATTACTCCCTAGTTATCTTTTATTGATAGTTGAATTGTCACGTCCTTATTCTTAACGCGTTGTGTCTTCTAAGGTCGTAGGGTATGCTTTTCTCCCTAACTCTTTGAGAATACCTTAAGGTTATTGCCTACAAAATCTCTAGGATTCATAAACTAACTCTAAGGTTATCTTTGGATTTTTAGCCTACAATAACACTAGGCGATTATAAACTAATGTTCACAAAGATTACTCAAGCATTAAAAATACAACGATGGCCTATTGCAATCCTAAGCCAATTACAATTAAGATAAGAGACAACCAATCAATAATTAATAACTAAGTTTCATGGATCTAGGCAAACACACAAGTAAATTAGCTGGACATGGTAAACATGCAAGCATACACACATACAATCGAAGACATAATGAAATCAATGAAGTAGATTACTTATCTTGATGTAAAATAGGGTATGAGAACCCTAAGATACTGCCCAAGACAAACCAAAATCATTTTAGGTTTTTACTCCACAATTCTACCTCTCTAAAAGTCTGAAAATTCGAATTCTATATATAGAGTTACAACTGCGACGGCGTCACCTTTTAATTGTGACGCCGTCAGATCGCCGCCATTAGGGTTTCATCTTGGCCAAGTCAAATTTTGGACGGCATCACGTTGTGGTTGTGACGTCGTCAGCTTCAACTTCTGACGCTGTCTGAATCTGGATCTAGGCCGTCTGAGTCGTGACGCCCTACTCTTTAAAGCCTAACGCCGTCAGGTACAAAATAGCAATTTCACTCCTGAGCCGTCGCAATTAGAGGGATGGCGTCGCCCTTTATCTGTGACGCCGTCGGGTGCACTTCCAGCAGCTTGAGTGTCTTGATCTTGACTTTAGCCATTTTCTTCACATATTCACGCCTTTTCGTCTAAATAAGCATCATTCGAGCATTTTGCCTTCAAGAGACCTAAAAAGTGAAAAGGAACGAAATTAAGCAGTAACAAATATAAAAGTGGTCGATTAAGGGCTTAAATGACCCCTCAAAAAGTATACCTTTTAAATCCTTATCAAATATCCCTACACTTGGTATTTGCTTATCCTCAAGCAAATGTGCTTTTGCCCAATTAATTTATAAGTTAGGGGGCATGAAGCATTGGTTTAGAACAATTCACAACAAGTATAAGCCCCGCAAAAGTCATAACAAGCACGGAAATTATATACTAGAACCTCACAAGTGGTGTTTGGATACTCTCATCTCTCGGGTGTATATGAAATATATCAAATTGGAAATGGAAGATAAACACTCATTAACCGGTCCTAATACATAGATTACCATAGGCTTGAGACTAGATCAAACCTCCATCGCTTTGGCGTAAGCACCTAGGAAAAACTATCTAAGAGGTCTTTTAAAGGGTTGTAACGTTAGGCTTACAGTTAGGGAAAACAAAGGGTTTGGTCGGATAGGCGATTTAGTGGTGGCAAGTCAAAAGTCTTTATGTTACAAGCATGAGAAGAATGGCGTTGCTAAGCCAAGACTTGACACTCTAAACTCTAGATAACTTTAAAACAAACAAACATAAATTTAAAGATAGATGTAGGATGGTAGCCCGTATATTTTTTTCATTTTTTTTTTCAACACTCTTTTTTTTTGATATTTTTTTTTATTTTCACATACACTTTTACTCTACCATTATCTACGGTAACATCAAAATATAAGGGATTTATAGGCACATCCCTACACTTGAGTTTTTATTACTCTAACACTAATTTGACCCGAATTGAAAAGATCAAAACACTTGGAGTACATTATTACGTAAATAAAGGGAATTTGATTTTAACGTTCTTTCCCGTTACTCCATAAAATTTAACTTTACCCATGAGTCCCAATCATCCCAAAACTGTATACAAAGGATATGACTCGACTTAGCAACTTATGCAAGTAACTAGATAATTGAACTAAGGGTTTAGTATGATAACAATAATGCACTAAAAGTGAGTGCATACAAGGTAGGCTAAGGCGATTTGTGTGTACATTTAGGGGTGGATTGTAAACAATGCTCTTCATTGATATTCTGGAAAACCGAAACATCACGAGAACCGCGAAAATGATAGGCTCTGAGGGGTTAACTAGGGGTATCGTGTACTAAAGATGAGTACATCGCAAGGGTGTGCGGGAATTACTCAACCGATGTGGAAGAAGTAATTATAATACGGGTATCAAACAAGGGTTATCCTAATGCCTCTTATCATTTAGTTATTCCTAACTACACAAGTGTAGTCTCACTAGCGATCTCGGGATGCATCACAAAACAAGTTATAGAATCTATTATACTACCGGTACACTCTCGAAGCATTAAAGATGAATGCTTTAATTCCTACAAATCTAGGGGCGAACCTCACATTTTTGGGGTGGAATTTGAGTGGTAAAGGGTTTTTGTGCTAGTCATATAACTTTCTATCCATGAGACGCTTTATTAAGACTAATGGCCCACTCCTACATGTCATGAAAAAATTTAAATTTGGTGCCAAAATTACCCTAACCGATATTTCTCATGGTTTATTACACAAATGAAATTGGACAAGACAAATGATCAAGGATAAGCATAGTTTCAAAGTTCCCGTTTTATTCTCCCTCCCTACACTTAAACTGAACATTGTCCCCAATGTTCCCCGAAAGTATCATAGTTATGATAATGGAAGGTAATTAAAAGAGAAAGAAACTAATACTCCCCTGATTAGCTCGGTAGGATCCGTGTGAAGTAGTGGTTAAATTCTTCTCCAAGAAGAATGTATGCGTGAGAAGCTCCATCCAATCTTATGTATCTTCTTCTTGATAAATAAACCCTGCACACTTTAAGAAAATAGACGAAACCTTCCCGTAAAATCGGCGGTAAAACTATATATGACTCTACTAAACTAGGATATAATGCTTGTGGAATGGATGTTTACAGGTTTTCTGGAAAATTAAGACCTTAGAAATTCCAAAAATTTGTAAGTAGCACAAAAAACGAGAGAAAGTAAGATAAGTGGTTTCTGCTCCTCCTGACGCCATCAGGTAGCGAGTCTGACGCCATCAGGTTATTCTGACAGAAACTGGTCTGCTGCGTTTTTCTGGAAAAATTACATCTTTAGAATATGGAAAAAGTCTTGCAAAACATCCATTATGACTCGATACAAGCATTTGACTCTAACAAACACACATATATATCTTTTCAATAATTGTAATTCTCATGTTCACGTTCTTTTAAAAACGTGTGTAATCTTCCCTACACTTATCCTTTTTGTAAAATACCTTTATATGTAATTAAGACGAGGTTAAAGACAAAATAAAGCATTTTCACAAATTCAAACATGAGAATAAACAATCAATGAAAAGATATATGACACACAAACAAGCAAACAATTAAGCATGGGTTGCCTCCCACGAAGCGCTTTTCTTTATTTATGAGTCTTGTAGCTAGACTCGAAGTCGTGCCCCTACATGACTTCATTACCGTCACCTTCTTCCAAAACAATATCGTCATCGTGGACCATTTCATTATTGTCCAACTGATAATGTTTCACACGTTGTCCATTCACGGTGAATTCCCTTCCATCATGGTCTAGTAGCACCACGGCCCCATTGCTCATTTTCCTCTTCACCGAAAAGGGCCCATACCATCTTGATTTGAGTTTTCCCGAAAATAATCTCAACCTTGAATTATACTAGATCACCTTATCTCCTTCTACAAACTCTTTAGGATTCTTTATTCGTTGATCATGCCATTTTTTCGCCCTTTCTTTATATGTGATCGACGATTCATAAGCTTCAAGTCTTAGTTCATCCAGCTCTTGAAGCTGCAAGAACCTATTTGACCTTGCCTCAGAATAATCCATATTACAAGCCTTAAGTGCCCAGTATGCCTTTTGCTAAAGTTCAATAGGGAGGTGTCATGCTTTCTCGTATACCAAGCGAAAAGGGGTTGTTAGATGGGTGTTTTATAAGCCGTTCTGAATTCCCAGAGTGCCTCATCCAGTTTGAATGCCCAATCTTTTCTATTCTGGTGGACCGTTTTTTCAAGTATCCGCTTTAATACTCTATTTGTGTTCTCTACTTGCCCATTGGTTTGGGGATGATATGCCGTAGAGAACCTATGCGGAACACCATACTTCTTCATTACCTTCTCCATTTGAGCATTGCAAAAGTGGGTTCCTCTATCACTGATCAATGCCTTGGGAATCCCGAATCGTGTGAAGAGTTTCTTAAGAAAATGAATGACCACCCTTGCCTCGTTAGTCCTAACGGCTTGTGCCTCTACCCATTTGGACACATAGTCGATAGCAACCAGAATGTATTCATTTCCTCCAGATGATGGAAAAGGTCCCATAAAATTGATACCCCAAACATCGAATATTTCGCAGACTTGGATATAGTTCTGAGGTACTTCATCCCTCCTCGAGATGTTTCCCGATCGTTGGCATGCATCGCACGTTTGAACTAATCTCTTAACGTCGCGGAAAATAGTAGGCCAGTAGAATCCGGCATCGAAAACTTTTCGTGCCATGAATTTTACACCGTGATGCCCCCCAGATGGTCCCGCATGACACTCTCTCATAATCCGATCAATCTCCCTCCCAGCAACACAACGTCGAATGATCTGATCGGGGCATATACGGAATAAGAAGGGCTCATCCCAAAAATAGTATTTAGCGCGGTGAAGAATTTCTTTTTATCTTGCCTAGTCATGTAATTTGGCATGACCCTACTGGATATATAGTTAGCATAATCCGCATACCATGGCTCAATATCCTTAATGGCCAATAGTCGTTCCTCAGGAAAAGAGTCACGAATTTCGGTATGGTCTAATTTCTCTAAGTCTGGTTCTCTAATCGTGATAGATGATCAGCAGCAAGATTTTCAGCTCCCTTTTTATCTCAAATTTCAATGTCGAATTCTTGAAGCAATAGAATCCACCTAATAAATCTAGGTTTTGCATCTTGTTTGGAAAATAAGTATCGTAAGGCGGAGTGATCTGTGAAGACGACAGTTTTGGAAAGGACGAGATATTGTCTGAATTTATCGAAGGCAAAAACCACAGCCAAAAGCTCTTTCTCGGTGGTTGTATAATTCTCTTGTGCCACATTCATGGTTTTGCTAGCATAGTAAATTGGTTGAAAATGCTTCTCCTTTCTTTGGCCTAGCACAGCGCCTACAGCATAATCACTAGCATCGCACATGATCTCGAATGGTTGGGACCAATCAGGGGTAACCATTATCGGAGCCTGAGTAAGATCTTTCTTCAGGCGATTGAATGCTTCCTTACATTCTTTCGAAAAGTCAAAAGGAGCGTCCTTGACTAGAAGTTGTGTCATTGGTCGGGCAATTTTAGAGAAGTCCTTAATAAACCTTCTATAAAAGCCCACATGACCAAGAAAGCTTCGAATGGCCTTAATGGTAGTAGGATAGGGTAGTTTAGATATCGCTTCGATTTTAGCCCTATCGACCTCGATTCCATTTCCGGAGACTTTATGTCCCAAGACAATTCCTTCTCTCACAATGAAATGGCATTTTTCCCAATTCAGGACTAAATTGGTTTCTTCACATCGTTTCAGCATCTTCCTAAGGTTGGATAAACAAAGGTCGAAGGAACTTCCAAATACCGAGAAATCATCCATGAAGACTTACATGATATCTTCAATCAATTTATGGAATATGGCCATCATACATCGTTGAAAGGTAGCGGGGGCGTTGCATAACCCGAAGGGCATTCACTTGTAAGCAAAAGTCCCGCAGGGGCATGTAAACGTAGTTTTTTCTTGATCTTCAGGAGCAATGGGGATTTTGAAGTATCCTGAGAAACCGTCAAGAAAACAGTAGTACTCATGCCCGGTTAACCTTTCGAGCATTTGATCGATGAATGGTAGGGGAAAATGATCTTTTCGTGTGGCATCATTTAATTTCCTGTAGTCGATACAAACACGCCAACCAGTGACCGTTCTCTGCGGCACTAAATCACCCTTCTCATTCTTCACAACCGTCATTCCTCCCTTTTTTGGAACCACTTGGACTGGGTTGACCCAAGGGCTGTCCGAAATGGGGTAGATTAGGCCGGCATTGAGAAGCTTGACGACCTTCTTTTTTACTACCTCCTTGATATTAGGGTAACTCTCCTCTGAGGCTGAACGGTGGGTTTGTAATCCTCCTCCATAAGAATTTTATGAGTGAAAAAAGTATAATCAATTCCTTTAATGTCAGCAACACTCCATGCGATCACTCCTTTGTATTCTCTTATAACTTCTAAGAGTTTCCCTTTTTGTTCAGTGATCAGTGAGGAGCTTATGATGACAGGGAGTTGATCCTCTCCTTGAAGGAAGGCATATTCTAAATGACTCTGGAGATCTTTCAGTTCTAAGGTAGGAGGTTCCTTGATCGATGGTTTTAGCTTGTTTTCCGGCTTTTGAAGTTCAAGAGGTTCAATTTCTTCCCTACGTGGGTAAAAGGAAACAGCTCCAACCATCTCAGTCTCTTCATCATCGTATATTATGTTGTCGTCATCATTCATGAATTCGTTTACTAGATATTCATCAATACAGCTATTTATATCATCAACAAACTCATCAACTTCTTCAACAAAATAAATAGGATGATCGTAAGAGGAGGGACGACTCATAGAATCCCTGATGTTAAAGGTTAAGCTCTCGGATCCCACTCGTAAAGTGATTTTACCATCATGAACATCGATGATGGCACGAGCTGTAGCCAAGAATGGTCTTCCAAGGATTATCGGGACTGAGTTATCTTCCTCCATTTCCAAAATCATGAAATCAACCGAAAATTTGAACTCCCCTACCCTCACAAGAACATTTTCACAAACTCTAATGGGATATTTGATTGATCAATCAGCTAACTGAATATTCATTCTGGTTGGATTTAGCCCTGAATATCCGAGTTTGAGAAATAAGGAATGAGGCATCAAGTTAATGCTTGCCCCAAGATCTGCCAAGGCGTTTTTCATAGAGAGCGCCCCTATAGAGCAGGGGATGGTGAAGCTACCCGGATCTTCTTTCTTCTTGGGTAGGCTCTTTTGGATGATAGCCGAACATTCTTCTCCTAATGATATCAACCCTTCAAGCTTCTTCCGATTCGAGAGTAACCTCTTGAAGTATTTGCTATGTTTAGGGATATGATAAAATACATCGAGAAGTGGTATGTTGACGGCGGTCCTTTTTAAGTAAGACAACAGCCTCTCATTGTCTTCTTTAGCCTTTTGATTCTTTAAACGCGAGGGGTAAGGAATCCGTGTGAGAGTCAGACGTTGGACGGGAATTGATGCTTGTGGAGGAGGGTCGTGAGGAGTCGAAGGGGGTTCAGGAACTGCTCCATTATCCAACTCAGGCTCCCTGGTGGTGGGATTTTGAACAGGGTATGGGGGATCCTTGGTAGTAGTTCCTGATCGAGTAGTAATGGCACAAGTTGGATCATGCTGGGTTGGACCAGGTTCACTTATTCTTTTGTGGAGTTCGGTGAATGGCTTTCTAATTCAGCTTGTTGCTCTTGAATGAATCCTTCGAGACCCTTTAAAAGCATTCCCTTTTCCATGGCGAATTGCCCGAGTTCTTTTTCAAAGGCATCATGGATGGTGTATTCGGAACCCTCTTCTCCCTCAGTCTTCCATTTTTGATTACCCCAAGGAGCGTATTCATCGTATTGATAGAATACGAGGAGGGAAGGGTCATCATAAATGTCATGGCTGGAAAGGAAGGCGTGCTCTCGGCGTGTGTTATCATCACACTCATCGCTCTCGTGTGACCCTCCACAAATGTCGCATACAAGGTATGGGTTAAACAACCTCTTAGATTCTTGTGACTTTGTGACGTATGCGAGCTTCTCTTGTGCCCTCTTCATTCGATTATCGAGAGATAATGGGCTATTATTCGAGGTAGCAGAGATACTCATTACAGTTACTGGCTTGTTCCAAGTATTGTCTTGGTCCTGGACATACTCCTCAATGCGGTCCCATCCTTCTTCTGCACTGAGATTGGAAATTTTTTGGCCAGTCGAGAAGTCAATCCCCTTTTGATCATTGTGGGAGACATTGTCGTAAAAGATTTGAACAATCAACCAAAGGTTGATACCATGGTGTGGGGCTTGTTGAATGAGATCTTTTTAATGAATCCAAGAGTCAACGATAGATTCTCCATCTGTTTGATGGAAGTGAAGGATTTCGCTCCTGATAGACGCAGTTCTCCCAGGAGGAAAGAAATTTTTGGTGAACCTGGTAGTGAGTTGTTCCCAAGTGAAGATGGACCTTGGAGGTAGCTTATCGAGTCACTCTTTGCCCTTCCCTTGAAGAGAAAATGGGAAAAACCGGAGTCTAGATGTCTCCTTGGATACTCCGTCAGCATAGATAGTATCCATAATTTTTAAAAATTGTTTGATGTGATGAATTGGGTTTTCGTTGTGGGATCCATGAAATTGACATGCATTCTGGATAAGCCAAATGTCGGTGGCATGCAATACCTCATTGATCTGTTCGGAATGATAGACAATGGTACTGGTAAATCCAGACGAGGTGGGAGAAGAGTACTCCCTAAGGACTTTTTCCTTTGGTTTATTGATGGGTTCATTGACAGGAATAGTGGGGATTTCCTCGCTATGTTGGCTCAGATTGTCAATGTTAATGGTTTCAGGAGACTTGGGGGAATGTGTGGACTATTTGTCAGTTACGGCTTCATCAAAATCGATGGTGGTGCCTTAAGGTTCCGAATCATTGAGAGCTCTTCTTCGCTTATACAGCTCTCTCTCTCGGGTTCGGCAAAGGGCTCAAGAAGGGTTTTGGTGGAACTACGGGTCCTAAGTTGTCTAAGGGAATTGGCGGGGGGAAATGGCTGGTTTGGTGGTGGGTTATCACTTTCCATGATGAAAAGTGATGGGATTACGAACAAATTCAGGAAGGGGGATAGATTGCGAGGAAGCTAAAAATTGAGAAACAATCTTACTTGATAGGAATCAAGCAAGGAAACCTAAACGAGGTGAAAATCTAACTAGCTATTCTATTCCTCGGCAGCGGCGCCAAAAACTTGATACGCGTACAACGCGCGTTCGGGGTCAAAGGAAACTTCCTTTTCTTCGAGCAAGTTTTTCAACCACCTAGGCAGCGAACCTTATCGTTGTAGTGTAGTATTCGGGTAAGCTTCGGGATTGATATCGTTCTCTAGAGGAATAGGAATGCTAGTGAGAAATTACTACGCTAAGGTTGGGGTTGAGGAAGATTATTTTTTTATCTTTTTTATATATATATTTTTTAAAAATTAAAGGTACGATCTCGGGGTTTGGATTTGGGGGGTGGTACTTCTACCGATTACTCTACTATCTATTTATCTAATTAACTAAGCTAAGGGGTAGTCTATGTCTAATTGATGTGTGCTCGTATGATGATTAAAAATGTGTATACCTAGATACTATTACTCCCTAGTTATCTTTTATTGATGGTTGAATTGTCACGTCTTTATTCTTAACGTGTTGTGTCTTCTAAGGTCGTAGGGTATGCTTTTCTCCCTAACTCTTTGAGAATACCTTAAGGCTATTTCCTACAAAATCTCTAGGATTCATAAACTAACTCTAAGGTTATCTTTGGATTTTTAGCCTACAATAACTCTAGGCGATTATAAACTAATGTTCACAAAGATTACTCAAGCATTAAAAACACAACGATGGCCTATTGCAATCCTAAGCCAATTACAAGTAAGATAAAAGACAACCAATCAATAATTAATAACTAAGTTTCATGGATCTAGGCAAACACACAAGTAAATTAGCCGGACATGGTAAACATGCAAGCATACACACATACAATCGAAGACATAATGAAATCAATGAAGTAGATTACTTATCTTGATGTAAAATAGGGTATGAGAACCCTAAGATACTACCCAAGACAAACCAAAATCGTTTTAGATTTTTACTCCACAATTCTACCTCTCTAAAAGTCTGAAAATTTGAATTCTATATATAGAGTTACAACTGCGACGGCGTCACCTTTTAATTGTGACGCCGTCAGATCGCAGCCATTAGGGTTTCGTCTTGGCCAAGTCAACTTTGGGACGACGTCAACTTCAACTTCTGACGCCGTCTGAATCTGGATCTAGGCCGTCTAAGTCGTGACGCCCTACTCTTTAAAGCCTGACGCCGTCAGGTACAAAATAGCAAATTCACTCCTGAGCCGTCGCAATTAGAGGGACGGCGTCGTCCTTTATCTGTGACACCGTCGGGTGCACTTCCAGCAGCTTGAGTGTCTTGATCTTGACTTTAGCCATTTTCTTCACATATTCACGCCTTTTCGTCCAAATAAGCATCATTCCAGCATTTTGCCTTCAAGAGACCTAAAAAGTGAAAAGGAACGAAATTAAGCAGTAACGGATATAAAAGTGGTCGATTAAGGGCTTAAATGACCCCTCAAAAAGTGTACCTTTTAAATCCTTATCATGTATTATCAATGATCCATGACCCAAAGTCCATGACCCATGACCTAAGATCCATAACCAATGTCTAGGTACATTGGATCTTGTTTGGTATCCATAATCCATTACCCATAACCCATGGTTCATAACCCATAACCAATAACCCGGTTTGAAACCCGAAATCCAGACTAAACTGACCTAGTAGCCGGATCCCTAGGTTTGCACTAGCTGGATCCCTCTAGGGAGGGATCCGTGCGTACCGTGGGACAGTAGACAAGTTTTTGTCTATAAATAGTGAGCCATTTCTCTCTTGCTCACCACCACTTTACACATACTTTCTCTCAGTATTCTAACATCTCTAACCTCTCATCCAAAGGATCATCCTATGTAGTTTTATGTTTGTGTGATTCTATAGGTTCCTCTTAAAGGCGAGATCACCACCTCTTGAAAACTTGAAAGCTCAAGGTCATGAGTTACTAAGCTTCTTCATCATCAAGACCACTGAAGTGTATCTTGTTGATAGTTCTTTCCTCCCTCCATAGAAGTGTTATGTTGAAGGCATTAGTGAAAGGTGCCAAAGGGTTGTGTCAAAGGCATTAGTGAAAGGTGCCAATGGTGTACATTCGATATGGTGTATCGATGTACAAGATAAATAGTTTGGGTTAAAGGATACTGATATCCTTTTAGTGTTGTAACAAGGAGTGTGTCTCCTTTGGGGTAGTTGTGTTGTGGTGTAGTGTTGGGTAGTAGTTCCTCCTTTGTAATGGAACTCGGTATCTAGCCTTGTAGCGGATAAAGTATAGGCGACGTTATGATAGGTTTGGTTCTATCTCGTGGAAGAACCCGGTGTCTAGCCTTGTACCGGATAAAGAGTAGGCGACGTTGTGAAGGCTTCTCCACCACATTAAGGAGCTTGTATTGTGTAGTACTTACAAACTCTCGAGTGGGGTACTCGGGGAGTGGAGTAGGGCAAGGAAGGTGTCCTTTTGCCCGAACCACTATAAATACTTGTGTCGTGATTTTGTGTTCCTTTACTCTTTATCTTTGCGTTACTTACTTATATGTTTATCTATCATTATCCAACACACACATTAAGTAGATTGACATAAGTCGATCTAAACACTTTAAAACGAAGTTTTAATCGGTAAAACTATTCAACCCCCCTTCTAGTTTTCCACAACAACCTATGGTTGATTAACTTTAGGAATCAAAGCAATGAGTGTAGAGTTGATTTCTTTAAGCAACTTACCAGATGAAAAGAACTCCTTCACTGAAGTACAGACATCCTTTCCAATAATATTCTATGCTTTTTTGAAGAAACAATCAGTGTAACCATTAAGTGCTTTGCAATCATTAATATCAAACATGGAATCCTTAATTTCCCTATCAGTGACTTCTCTTACCATATCAAGAGCTTCAACATCAGTAAGAGTTTTACTAAAAATATCACCCAAAGAATCAAGATGATCCACAAGAATAGACTTTCCCAGAAAATTTTTAAAATGAGTAACAAAAGCATATGCCATCTGATCACCCTCAATGTTTTCTCCCAAAGCATTAGTAATACTGAGGATCTTATTCATATTCTTTTTACTTTTCACTACTTTATGAAAATAAGCAGTATACATATCCCCTTCACACAACCAATCAACTTTAGCACATTGATAAAGGAGTTTCTCTTCATCATCAAGTGCTTCATTATATTCATGAAGAGTTCTAGCAATAATCGCTTTTCTCATGGCATCATGAGGAAACCTATCTACTTCCAACTAAGCAACCTTCAACTTATTCCTGAGATTGATAACTCTTTCAAAAAGGTTTCCATTTTTCCAATTCATCCTGTTAAGATGCCTTTTCAGAACTTTCAATTTCTTGACAAGCTTAAACATGTGGAATCCTTAAACCTCCTCAGGCCAAATTTCTCAACCAAAGGCAAAAACTCATTCTTATCAGCAATGTAATTGGTAATTTTAAAATACCTCGTTTGTTTTACCATATTTTGAGGAATAACCAAGACAGATGTAGCATGATCAGAGATTATAAAAGGATGAAAAATAGCATAAGCATGATTATACTTGGTGGTGAAATCCTCATTAGTCATTACTCTATCAAGTTTCTTCAAAATGCTAGTTCTTGGGTTTGAAGGAGACTTGATCCAAGTAAAATGCAACCTTTTCCTACATATATCCTCAACTTCAATATTATTTACACAATCAATGAAATCTTGCATATCCCTTGTAATTGTTGATCTACTAGCAGAATGCTCATCCATATTAATAATAATATTAAAATTCCCCATAAGAATCCAAGGAACTCCATTAGTGATAAGTTTAGCAATCTGCAAATCCTTCCATATTGTCCTTCTTTCAATAACACTATTATCAGCATAACTAAGCTACAATAAACCTTCTCATGAGATTAAAGATCTTCAACAAGACAAAAAATCATCTGTTTGGTTGTATGAATCACCATCACATGAACAATATCTCTATCCCATCCAACATTAATCCTGCAACCTCCACTACACTGGTTCATGTTAGAAGTCCACTCCCACTGGCCAAATACTTTATCACAACCCATTTGCAGCTTAGGAGCTTTGACATGAGTCTCAATGACAGAAAAAACTTGAGTTCTCTCTTCATAAATATTTCTTTTTATTTCTTTTTGTTTTTTCCCATTATTCATACTTCTAATATTACAAATTCCAATTTTGTAATCCATTATTAAACAAGAAAGAGGATCCCTAGTTCAATACTGGACTACTAGTTCCAACTAATTTATCAGCTACAAGATTTTTAGCAGCTAGAGATTCATCATCAAAAACATCTTCTACAATCTTTTCCATACCATTTAGCCTATCATTTATCTTTTTCTCCCTATTAGCTTCCCAAGATCTATTGAAATAGTTAATCACCTCTTGAGACAATGTCTTAATAACAGTCAGACTAGGCTTCATTTTGATGTTTAAGTACTTGTCCACAATCATTTTATCTTTCATCATATTAAGATCTTGAATATTATCTGCTCCCATGTTATCAAGCACATCAAAACTATTTTTAGTACTAGTTTGCTTACTCTGAATAGTGTTTCTAGGCACCTGGGTCTTATTACCACTTGAGACAGGGAAATCTTTTCCAAAGTTACTCATACTAGTTTGACCATCTTCCTTATTCTCAATACCTATATCCTTCTTATTCCATTGACGTTTGACTTCATTGTTACTTTTATTCTTGTCCGCATTATATTGCTTATTAAAATTCCCTCTATTAAGCCCAAGGTTGTTCACAAAACATTAGCATTAGGCTTCCTAATAGGTTTCTACACAAACTCATTTCCCTTATTAGCAGTCACATTCTTAGCTATCTCTGCCTTTTCAGTAGCAATTTCCTCCTCAGTTCTAACTCTTATCTTACAACCTTTAAAATCATGTCCAAAGACCAAATAATGTGAACCCAAAGGAGGTTTTCAATCATAAGTAACTTTAATTGTCTTATTTCCTTTAAAATTCTTGTTGTTATCTCTATATTTCATCTCATTGGTCTCCTTAAATCCATTACTAGAATCCATTTCCACTAGAACTCTTGCATACTCAGTTCTACCAACACCATTCTTACACACATAAGCTGTCATACTATCCATGATAATAGGCCTACCAACACTGCTGCTAATAACACTAATTCCCTCCACAATTCATGCTTCCAAAGGAATTTCTACTAATTTTACCCAAACAGGCAGTTTAGTTGGTTCTACCTTAGTCATCCCCATATTAGAATCCTACTTATACATAATCATAGGTTTACTATTAACCATCCAAGGACTTTGCTTAACTACTGAAACCATTCCTTGTTCATTGCTAAACTTGAACAACCAATTCCAATTGTCCACAATTTCTCTAAATCCAAATCTATTCCACATTCTTTTTAAGTGATATCTTAGGGCAGGTAAACTCATGGAATGTCCAATAAGATGTCCACACAATGTTAATTCTCATTTCTTAGTTCCAATAGCAACTAACTCCTCATCAAACACAACAACCTCTCCACCTAGTTCACTCATCACAGTTGGGATAAACAAGAGCTTATTAGTCTAATACAATCCTAAACTCTTAGCAGCACTAGCATATGACATCTTATTAAGATCATCACTTAATTTTGCCTTATTGCTATTATCCTCAACATTAATCCTATCATCATTAGGATTAGGCACATTAACAGTATCTTCCACAATAGGCCTATCATTATCATCAACACTCTTATTACTCACATTATCCTGTTCTATGACAGTTTCATTACTCAATTCACAAGTGTCATTGTTCACAATATTACTTACATTCCTAGGCTCTTGAACACTATCACCATTATCATCTCCTTGCTTCTTACTCCCATTTTTCACCACTTCCCCACAATCAGGAGCCTTAGCTTCCTCATTAACCACTAAAGACTGAGGATTACCCTATTTTGACTAGAACTACCCATAACATGATCTTTCAACCTATTCGGAACTTTAACATTTCTTTTTTGTGATTTTTTTTATTAGGCATTATGAAAAGCTAAGATTTTATGAACAAAAAATTATTTAAGAGTAAATTATGAAGACACTAATGAACTTGAATTTCAACGCCAAAATCATCAAAATGAAGGATTTTTCAAAACTTAACAAATTCTAATCAAAGTTCATCATTGTGTGCGCAATGATGAGACGAATCGATTAGTGTAATCAAAATTGAAAGTCATTTATATAAAGATTAATAGTTCTATAGCTTAAATACAAAAAATAAAAATAAAAAACATTAGCTTTTTAAAATCTACTATTTTAACGACTATGCGCATATGATAAATTTTAGCCACTCAGTTTATGCATACTAAAGAGGAGGCTAATTAAATTTTTTTTATTAAAAATGCAAATACACTCATTTTTGTAATTTTAATATCTCATGAACCGTTAATCGTTAAGTAAAACGAATTACACCGTCACGACGAGCATTTTATTATCTTTCAATACACAGGTAGTTTCATACATTTTCGAGGAATTTTTTTCTTTTCGTTTTTCCTTTTTTTAAGTATTAAAATTCGCATGACATATCAAATGTGATTCAACACTAATATATAAATTCGAACACTAAACAACTGTACTAAATTTGGCATAAGTATTTGTCTATAAATCATAGACTTTCTCTGATTTTTGTAATGAAAACACACCTTCATGGCTTTCGAGCCATATATCACACACCAGTTCATTTATGAAATTTCTATAATCACATGTGATTGAGATCACGTGTGATAAAATTTACATGTGATTTTATGTGTTTTATCTAACTTTGACGAAATAACTGCATTAATCTATAATTCGAAATATAATGTGTTATATATGGTTGTAAAACTATGAATGTCTAGTTTTATAGAAAAAGTTATGTTCGTTAGTTTAACTGCATGTTTTAATTGTTATTCAAATTAGTGTTGAATCACATGTGATTTCTTATGCAATTTTGAAAAAAATAAATAAATAAATAAACGAAAAAACGTGAAAGAAAAGTGAAGGAAAAAAAGTTTATCGATAAGACCAATACATTGTATGTATGTTTGTTAAAAGTAACTTGTTGTAAGTGGAGATGGAGATATAGATGGGGATGAAGATACAGATTATAAAAAAAGATTATTTTTATAAGCTATATGAAATAGCATTTGATTTTTAGAGATTATGAAATATTGTTCTTTTCTTATAATTTCTTATAGATTCAATTTGCTAAACAAAGCTTATGTTTAAAATAGCTTATTTAAAATAAGGGTTTTTCTAACATGTGCCCCCGTTAAGCACACCAAAAAGACGGCGGGACCCATGAAAAAGGACGTCCGGACCCACAAAAAATACACTTTTCAAATAAAATATGTGGATCCGGACGTCCTTTTTCGTGAGTCCCGTCGTCCTTTTGGTGTGCTTAACATGTGCCCCAGTCACATGTTAGAAAAACCCTTAAAATAATAATAATAATAATAATTTTTCCATAATCTCACGTGATATAAAAAAATAGAATCAAAACCATAATCTCGCTTGCGAAACATACCAGCAATCTGAAATTCCAGAAAGCTATTTGACCCAAAAAGCCCAAATTAGTACCAAGTTTACAAAACCATCCTGAAACAAAACAGGGAACGTGGCTATCAGAATCCACAAAGTGACAAAACCAAAAGAAGTGATAAACCCCAAACAATATGATGATAAGCAATCCTCACTTGGTCTTATTTTTATAACATTTTTTTTTTGTTATTCAACATGTTTTATCTCTAGAACATATAAAATGAGAAAATGTGTTTTGGTCATGCTTAAAACTCTCAAAATAATTAAAAAAAAAAAAAAAAAAAAAAAAAAAAAAAAAAAAAAACCCTGATTATTATGCCTTTACTCATTCTAAGTGGACTATTCCATACATGCTCATCTTTACTTCTAAAAATTGACTATTCCATCCAACCACAACATTTCTTTCCATAGATAGAATAAAAAAATTAAAAATATGAAACAAAAAATAATGTACTAGTTGACAATTCTTATTGCTATGAAAACTGAAAGTCTGAAACCAGAAATAATATACACAAAATAAAAATTAAAAATTAGGATTTTGATTATTTTAGGTTGTATGCGTAAACATAATACGAAACACTTAACAATAATTTCAAAATTATAATTAGTTGCACCGGTGTAAATTTCCTATAGTTTTTATTAATCAAATTAAGGTGGTGTTTGTTTTCGACTTAATTGACTTAATATGGAAAAAACTGAATTTATTAAGTCATATGAAAACTGTTTGTTTGTGACTTAATAAAGAAAGATGACTTAAAATATTAAGTAATAAAACTGAGAGTGTCTGCATTAAGTCATCTGTTAATTAAACATGTCTTAATAGAATATTTTAACAAACAAGCGAAGTTGAGTAATTTATAAAACAGTTTGGATTGGGCACATACAAGACATAAAATAAATTCTCTTAAAGGCTAGGCCTTCACCTATTTATGATGGCATAAAAGTCGGATGTAATTTAAGTGATCCATTAATTCTGCAATGATAATTGCGTGCCAATGTATACTAGCTCTTTCTGTAAAAGGTCCATCATACCTGTGGAATCCCAATTTTCATATTGCAGAAAAAAGAAAGCATCATTTATGTCTGTGAAATTATAATCCAAAAGATAAAAGACTGTTAGCTTGTTCATTAATGTTGATGTTGATTCTCTAGGTATATTCTATGTATGAACAGAATTGAAACTAAAGAATTACAATCTCATTGTAAAAAATAAACGGCTTTAGGATATATGTGTAAACCATAACCATATATTGTTGATCAGTTAAGGGGTGTTTCGGATTGCTTTCACAAAACAGATTATGCGTCTGTGAAAAAACGTAAGCATGTCTCGATCTATTTTGGAACCAGCTTCATACATGTACATGACCGGGCAAGTTTTTGTATCTTATTCATTTTTTCTGAGAAAATGGCTCACATGTAACATATCAACTGTCCCTCGAAATGGTCATTACTCATATCTGTATGTTTCTGAAGTACTTTTACATTGTACATTGTTGTTCTTAATATTAGCGAATATTATGAAAAGTTTGTTATTATCAACAGCCCTGTTGTTAGCATTAACTCGTACAATCATCAAAGAAAGTTTTAACGTCACAAAGCTAAGCAGATATTTACATGTCATAAAAATTGAGATTATTATGCTCAAAAACCTTACGGTGTACTAGTAATTCATATTCATAGAACCAATATGATCTACATGTACTCTAACTAAAACTAAAACTTAACAACAAAGATGTAAAACAATAAACTAATTATGACCCTGTGACACCATATGGTTTTCCGAGTGTCACGAAGGGTAATTTTCGCATGCAACATTTTTGTTTTCGTTAAGAAAAAGTCTTAAGCCTATGACTTTCTAGATAAAAACGAGGCAGTCACGTCTCAGTAGTTAACTAAGAGCTATGAATATAATCAACGAATACCAAATCATGATTTTGGAATCATCATGCGAGAATCTAGACCTTTAGAGCTTCTAGTTTCGTCAATGCTTCACTAACTTGGTTCTTCTTGCATTCCTCAACTTGAACGATAGTAGGACTATCAGAAGTAATTACATGTTCAAGAGGATAGCTTCTGTTGGTATGGAGCTTCCGTGCTTCGTCGCAAACTCCCTTTATTACCAATGTTTTATGTATTCCACCACGTAAACCTTCATAATCAGTGTCCCCGTATTCTCCAACAATAACTACAGTATGTAGCAAGCTCATACCCCATCTAACGTACAAGTACCTGATAATATAATGTTTTATTAGCTATCGGTAATATCTATATTAATTTATTCACATACATTAGAAAAAACCTAATCCATTGGGTTATATCATGGTTTAGCGGAACATTACCTAAGAGCTTGGGCTCGAGAAGCAACAAATGGTATCACGTTCAACTTAGTACCATTTTGGCAATATATAGCCTGACATCGAAGCGCTTGCTTTCTCAAAAATTCACGAAGATCCTTTACTGGTGGTATCTGCCAAAACAAGACATTAGATAGCAAAAAAAAAGTCCTTGTAACTTATTTCAATTTCCGAAAAAATAAGGATATATTTACATGAGTACCAATGTGCTATTTCACTTGTCCCCTTTTTTTTCGGTGAATTCTTTTTTTGTACATCGAGACATCAAAAGATAGGTTTGTATCTCAATGAGTCAATTTGTCTTTTACTGACTCAAACTAGACACAGATCTATCTTTTCATTAATGACTAAATAGGACAGAAAGGCAGTCATTTTAAATGACCCAGATATACAAAAGTACAATGACTAAACGAGACGAATGACAAATTATTTTAAGTGAAAAAAAACCTCAAAAGATAAATCTTATGATAACTTACCGATTCTAAGTTTTTGATTTTGAATGTAATACAGTGTTTGGATCCTGAATCACATGCTGCAGCGACTTCTTTATCTTTCTTTGTTCCTCTTATAGACGAAGCCCAATGAACTAAAGTATTCTTCAAATGATCTCCTCCCCAACGATAATCAATATGCGAAGAATAATCAGAATCCACAACAAATGGAAGACTTTTGGAACCTTCTTCACCTGAAGAAGGATAGTATATCTCACTACCACTGTTGCAAATTAAAGCATCGAATTCTGAAGAACTGATTTTATTAGACTTCAAAAAAGAATGTATCTCAGATATCGATGAAGCTGTTGATAATACTAATCCTATAGATTCCCCCTTCTTGTCCACTCTCACAATTTCAATGATTATTTTGATAATCTCAACATACTCTTTAGTCATGCCACAGTCTATAGCGACAACAAAGACAGATTTCTTCCTCCTCAATCCGGGGAACTCGATTTTATCTTGAGATGCACTCTTTGGAAGAGTTTCTGCCTTATTTCCTCCCGATTTTTCCTTAAAAGAATACTTAGCCAAACTTTCAAGTTTTTTCCCGATGCTGGATTTGCTCTTTGATGCAGTAGCAGAACTCGTGTCAGTACTTCCTTGATCATTTATCACACCATCTAATGAAATCTTTAAGTCGTTCAAGTCTCTTAGTGAATCTTCGGGTGATTGTGATTCTGAATACTCATATCCAACTGCAGAACTTTCCCATTGTGGATGTCGTGGTCTGCAACAAGCTATTCGAGCTAGATATGTCTTGCAATGCTCTGGCCATGAGAACAGATGAATGTTTTTTAAACCGTTTTGTTTACATTTTAACCATAGTTGCTTATCTGCTACGAGCTTTAAAAGTGCGTCTGCTATGGATTGCTGATCATGTGGATCAATTAGTAACCCATTATCTAAAGCCTGTCACGGTGTAATTTCCAACATTAGAAACTTACAAACTTCGTTTACTTAACATTCATATATAAAGTTATATTATTGTAGTAAATGTTTCAAGTCAACCCAACCCAACCTAGCCTGTTTCGACCCATAACAAAAATGACCCGTTTTGACCTCCAATTTTCCACCTCTTATGGGAATGAAGATAACATACCTTTTTAATATCCACTGGACCTCCATTTTTAGTCGCCACCATTGGTAAACCATACGCTGCTGCCTGTATATTCAGAATAACAGCTCATGTCAGATCATGTTGTAAAGTAAAAAGATCATTTTGACGCTTTAAATGTATGAAATTGACTGTATCTAGGACTGATAACTAGTGTTAAGATAGGAAAGAACCTCTATCAAAGTGAGACCAAACGGCTCAATGAATGCTGGATTGATGAACACACCCTACAAGCAAATGTCGAGGTGAAAATCCAATGCTGCAACGAATTGGATAAATCTGTACACTTTTATTGACATTTGCAGACACATAATAGTGTAAATATTGGAATAAACCATTTTCCACAAATTGATCAACATTTTTTCCCATCAAATGGAAGGGTGAAAACTTTTTTAAAAATTTATATATCTAATACAATAAAACATTACACATTTTCCTAACCTGTGAAGAAAAAATCCGTGTACAAATATCATATTTTATGTTGTGCAAACAATTATAATAAAAAGCGATGATACAGTAACAGATCTTATAGTCATATTGTCAAAAAAAAAGTAATACCTTTGTCCTTGCTGCAAGTCGATATATTTCAGGCACTTCAGCTTGCTTATGGTGTTTAGGATAGGAAACTTGACCATACATATCATATTTGTCAATCAACTTCAAAATTGAAAGTAAAACTGCTGAATTTGTGGCAGACATTTCGTCGATGTTGTCACGATTTCCCATTATTAATAACTGTGAAGCACACAAAGGTAAGTAAAACAAATATCAAAATAAATAAAGAGGAAAGGTAAAAGAAAACAAACTAAGACATACAAGATTTGCAAGCTCCCTCAACTGACGACACTCTCCAAAAGCTTTAACCAAAGTAGTCAAGTTCTTTTTGGGGTCAGGTCGTGCAAGAGCTAGGATAATAGGCTTGTGTGGATTCGTAAAGAATCGAGTTATCTATCAAATGAAAAAAAACAGAATTCGGTTATCTTTTACAGAACATTTATTTATCAATGAAACACCACAAAAATTATGCAAATTACACACTGTTTCTTACAGGCCTTAAGATAATGTGTCTAAAACTACTAAGAATTTTTGTGCTTAAAACTGTAGAAAATAATTCCCATGTTTAAGAATGCAAAACATAAAAGTTGTCTGTAGATTCGTGTAAGAAATTTATGAGTTAAATTTCTGTTTTTTCACTCTTGTAATTGTAAGCATTCTTTTAATACAATTACAGGGGTACAAATTTTATGACTTCTGATATTTACATCTGATATAAATATAAAAGATCTTGAGTTTACACGTCTATAAATATGAACTTAACAAAAAATACTCATTAGCCATACCCGTATTGCATATTTGTTATAGTATGATCTTAATGCATTGGGACTATTAAACAAACCTCAGACCAAACAGGAGGGTTTGGAGTGGTCAAACCATCTTGATGTCCTTTTGAATCATCGTCTATGCCACCACCTTGTGGAACAATATGCTTAAACTCCATTCCCGGAGGTATTACCTGGAAAAAAATAATATAAAATCAGTTCTGAAACTCGACTTATACAAATGAAGTAGTCTTGTTTGGTTATGTTTTATCTCTAATTGGGTCAAACACGTAGAATCTAAGCTAAAAAAAGGGGTCAAATGAGTGAAAAGTCGCCCAAAGTGTACCGTTAATGCCCTCTTATCTGTAATTATAGTCAACACAAAATTTAATTAAAAAAATATTTTAAAAAAGTTTGTAGAGAAAAAATATCCTTACGATTGGACGGGGCAAGAATCTGCCAAAACAGCTAACATTCCGTCTGTTCCTAGCTCTAAGTTTTCTCTCCAAACCAGGATCAAACCCATCATACAAACCCCATTGCTCATCTATCTCTTGTTTAGTGCTAGTAATAATCACTTCAGATGCATCAACTGCTATCTCCTCGGCCTCGATTCGTCTCATTATTCTATAAGTCTGATTGATATCATCTTGTGATTGTCTTCCTTGTTTCAATATTTGTTCAAGTTTGTCACGTCCAAGTGAATGGCCAGTAAACAGCATTGGGACATTCAAAGCACCCGATAAAAGGGCAGCAGCATTTCCTGCATCAGCATAATGTCCATGAATTGAAGCGGGCCACACAGGTTTCCCATCACCAATCTGCTCACTTAAAACTTTCGTCATTTGTAAAATGTAGCTCAATGCACCATCAACAAACTCCGGAATGTGAGGCCAAAGGAGTTCTTTTGGGACATATTTATCTTTTGGACCAAAAGGTATACGGATAATGTATGCACCACTACTCTCCCCACTTTCAGCGTCATCGTTGTTAAGAGGATTCAACATTTCTGTTGGTTCACCGTAAGACCAATCAACACCTGGTGCTGTTACTTGTCTAGTTAGCAAATCCACACGATAAACCCCCGGCATTGCCCCTAACGCCCTTGCTAGTTCTACTACATACTTGACCTGAAAACTCACAAGTGTTATTAAGAAAACATAAGTAGCCACTGCTGATGTCTGATGATGTCAGCTGTCACTACTGAAATGTTGGTCAAACTATAGCCAAAGGTTACCTGTCCACCCGTATCAGAATCGCGGCCAAGCTCCATGTTTTCACCACGAATCAGACCATGAAGACTGAATAAATTTCATCATTAGGAAACACATCCAACAAACTATAACGAAAAAAAGAAAAATAATTTAATATGTTAGACTAGAAGACACATGCCTGATTAATACTATGTAGAGTTTCTTTTCCTTCTGTTGAGTAGCAAAGTTTTTCAACACATCGATTGAATTAATTCTTTTCATCCCGCCTTTAGTGCTAACACCTTTTGGTGAAATCGCGCTAACTGTATCAGCTTTCTCTCCTTCTATTAACTCTTCTGACATGTCGGCTGCAATCAATGGTTTAGGAACCCTTGCTAGTCCGCTTTTTTCTTTCTTTCTATGTTGAGATTCTTCGCCTAGCTGCACATTGGAAATAAAACAACGTTTCAAAGCAAATAACTCAAAAGTTGATTCAAATTTCTTTGTCAAACAACACTCCCATACAGATTTCTGTTTTTCGAGGGTAATGATGTCTAAGAAGGACTAGTAGTGGTTGAAGTCTCATTTTTAACAGAATTTCAGCAATACACCTTAAAAACTTAATAACCAATAATGATTGATATGGCGAACCTGTTTCTTCCTGCGTGCTAAATTCCAAATCCTCCAACACATATTCTCTAATCTTGTGTTCCGTTCTTGTGAATCCCGGATGGACGAAGCCTGCGAATTATTTGCATCATTGAAGCTTGTTATATCAATGATTCATCAAATGCCACAATCAAGAAGTATATACCTATCCTCAAAAAGATTGTCAACCTAGACTAATTGATTCAAACTGTCACTTCTAACATTAATAATGACATATCCATCTCGTCAGGAAACCTGGTAAAAGCCCATGAATAAACAAAAAGCTACAAGATCTTTGTTGCAAAATGATAAAAAGTTTTGGTTTACCGTACTTCTCTATAAAATGTTAAACCAGCTTATACCCTTAAGTTACCCTTATTTTACGAAACTCTGAATTAACTAATTTAAATTTGTCAAACAAGTGATTATTATTACCACTTCAAAATCAAAGCAGGCATCAAAACAACACTATTATCACCATTTCTCACATCTTTTAATACAACTTATTCAATTCTAATTCACTTCAAAACACACATCCAATCGTTTGTTTATATAACAATAATACTGATTAGTTCAAAAGCCATAGGCAGCTCTAATAAGCAATCTCGAAGGTCTTAACACGCATAAAATGTTTAAATAGTCAATCCCTAACACCCTTTATAAACCGATAAATTCAACATACTTTAGTTTTAGTTAGACCAAAGGTTGCTCTTGGATAAAAATTTAAGGGCCAGGAGATCTATGTTGATCATCAACAGTTGATGTCTTCCAAGTATTAATTCAACTTCCTACATTAAACCCGTCCATGTACTGAAATTACTTTATGAGTTTCATATATATCAATTTCGTCCAATTATTTCATGCACTCAATGCTCCAAAAATCGTATTAGCTCTTGCACATTAAACTGTTTGTGGTCTAAGTCGTTACAAATGAAACCAAATACATATTTCATAAAAGATCTACGCAAAAAACAAAATCCCTGGGGACATTTGTTTGCATAAACGTTCTGGCCAAATACATTACCCCTAATATTAATCCTAAATGAGCAACAATATTTATATGAAATCAAAAAACAGAACCAGATCAAAAAATTATTTATATGCAAATTAAACCAACTACGAAAATGAAAACACTGAAATAAATAGATTACCATAGCCCAAGAACGACGAAGATCGGTCTCATCAAACTTTGTAATAACTTCTTCGACGAAATATCTCGTGGGACTAAACTTGCCTCTTTCTCTCAACATCAACGACTTGTTATCTTTATCTTCCAACCCTGGTCCCACATCAAGGATTGCTTCCAGGTAACTGTTTATCCAATCATTTCCCGCCATTTTTTTCAAAATGTTATCCTACTTTATCACAATCACAACAGCATTGATGATGTATAGTTTTGTTGTTTTGATTGAGAATGTGATTTTGTTAAAAAAAATTTGTGTGAATGAATTAAAATGATGTTGTAACGATATTAACGGATTTTCTTAGGGTGTACGGAAAATGTGCCTTAAGACTTGCGGGTCGGGTTTGGGGAATTTGAATCGATGATTACGGTTTAGAAGAGAGGGAAAGTTGTATAGGGGCTGATGTTGCGAAAAAGTTGATAAAATAGGGGGTGGAATTGTAAATTTTAAGCCAATCTGATCTGGACCTTTCACATTCTATAATTAACAAGTTGACCCACTTAAAAGTTTTGGAAATTTTAAAACAACGACTTGTGATTAAGATGATACTCCGTAATTTGGTAAGAGTGAGCGGTACGGTTGGCCGGATGGGTGTCGCCATTCTACGAGCTCAATTTAATGAACGGCTTATTATATCATGTTTCGTGCTATTGGTGTTCGGACGCTCGGTTGGTAAATATTGGCTCACGCGGTTAGGATTTTTTTTCTTTTTCTCTTTTTATGTTGTATTTGTATATTTAGTGGGGTATGTGTAGACCCATAACACAATTTTTATTTCATTGGCACCACATTTCTGGTGGGTAGTTAGCAACTTTTTAAATATTTACATTTTTAATCCTTTTATGTTTTTAATATATTTACATTATTAGTCCTTCCGTTTTATTTTTATGAGATGTGATCATATGATTTCAATGGTCTAGATTTTTCCATTTGTATGTAGTAAATTTTGATTTCTCAAAATAACTCAACTCATGAAAATTAACATAATTTAAAAAACAATTATGTTCGATAAATATATATTAACATATGCTAGTGTGTCACATATTATAAAATCCCCTAAAATAAAGTATCAATGTTTTCAACATCTCAATCTAATTCTTATAATACACTCAAATATTACTCCAAATATAGCCAATAACATTTATTTTTTTCACACAATAATAATACTTTTTGTTCTAAAATAAGTGTTCAATTTAATTTTTTAACACTTTCTTTTTCAACTTTGACCTTAAATACTTTTATTTATGTTATATAATACTTGATGAAAATTGTACGAATAAAAATACATTTAAAACTCAATACATTCATATATTTTGTATTAGTTATTATATACAAAACAAAAAAATAATTAAGGTCAAAATTGTAAAACAAAATTTTTTAAAAGTCAAACTGAATACTTATTTTGAGACAAAAGATAATAACATATACATCACCAGTTAACCCTATATCCTTTTATAAACCACCTCTCGATTTAACTTCACTATTTTTTTATTTTATCAACTCATTATTAAATTTAAGAGTAAATTGCAATGTGGTTTGTTAATTTTGGCATTGATCATTCCTTGTCGATGCTATTGGCATTAATCATATGGCGAAACGTTTGGCATAATACATCCTTCTTAAGTTTGGCATAATACATCCTTCTTAAAGGTAAAATAGTCATTTCAACACGTAAAAGGTTTTAAAGTTTTTTCTTTTATCAAATTATTTTTTAAAACAAATTTACCAATTTATTTAATAATTGCACACAAAAAAAATCCTAGCAAATTTCATGATCATTTTGGTAACCTTAAACCCCCAAAAAAAATTCAACTATCAACTCCAGTTCTACATCAAACACTAATATCCAATAATTTTTAGCCAAAATATCAAACTATTACTTGGATATATTATCATATTAGTCGCTTAATTGAGAAAGAGAAGTTTTGATGAATCCCCACATTGAAATGAATTTTGGCCCACTTGAGTGGAAGTAAACACCGAGTATCCCAATATACGAACTATTAATTTGCACTATTATAATGCTAAAAAGGAATTATTTTAGCATATGCTTGCACTAAAAATATTTGCTCCAATGTGTAACACTAAACTTTACATTAAATCTTTAATTACTATATATTGAATTGTTTTATTAATATCAATCCCTACTCTATATAAAGGAGGGTTTGTTTGAATCTCATCTCCCTAAAAACTCTAAAAAAAATGACATGTGTCACCCTATGTCCCAAAAATCTCACAGCCGTACGATTACTTTCGTTTCCCCCCCAAAACTCTTCACCCAATTCCCAACCTGTTCTAAATTTTATTACTCACAATTAATGTTCCCCTAAAACCGGATCTCATATCTTCAAAATCCTTACCCCAAAATTATAACCCAAAATTCAATCAATCATCATAGCACCTTATCAATTCAAAACGAAAATCAAAACCCTAAATCATCATTTTAATCACGATACGAAAAATTAAAGGAACCTATTATTAATCAACAATTATGAAAATTATTATACGGGTCGTTTTGGTGTTTGGGGTTACTTTTTGTATGATTCTTCATCACTATTCTATTAACAACTTGTTTGTTTGGGATACATCACTCGGTCAGTAATTCAATTTTTCATTGTTAGATGTTAGTTTTTGATGATCGACTAATAAAGAAACGAATTTCCCTCCCCACAATCTGCTCAAGGTACTAACCCAAGATTTGCTTTATTGATCTTCATATTTTCAATTTATTCTCAATAATTTTATGAATTTAGCATTAATTTCGAGTCACTATTGTTTTTAATGATTCTACTAATTAAGTTTATGTTTTTTGTGTTCATTCTAATATATAATCATATGCTATGTTTTGTGAACAGGTGATGTCATGAATTTTAAATTCACCATCTTCACAAAGGATGATAGTTATATGTAAGTTATAAGATTATATGCATACTAAGTGCTTGATGAAATACCTGAATGAAGAGAAATGGTTTTAAGTTTTTAACTGAACATCACTTATCGTTTGCAGCTTTATATGATTTCGACTTTAAGCTATGATTTGAAATAGCTATTGGAAATGACGGTATTCTAAAAACTGAAATGGCTTAAGGATATAAATGTTCTATCAATTAGCGGTTTTATTATAACTTCATTTTAGGTCAAATTAACATGGTTGGAACTGAAGTTATATATTTTTATGCTTCCATTTGAAAAAATATATTCAGATTTGTAAAACACTTCAAATTCTAATGGCAATTGCAGGTTTGCTCTATTATGGCAGATTGTGATAACATGATTTGTGGTATATGAATGACACTTAGAGACATTGTGACATTCTCAAATAGAGAGTCTGAGGTAATTCCCTTAACTAAGTATAATTTAATTTATTTTTTCTGATAGGAGTTTGTGACTTTGATGCCTTGGATCATTATTTAGAAACGACAAGAATAAGGTATAGTCGAGTTCAATATGAATCATTACATTCATGTATTTAGATGATCTTTGTAAGTTCTATTGTCTGCTCATATGTATTAATGGGTAACTTAAATTGGAGTTTAGGATTTATGGTCAATATGTCACCGATAACAAAACCTATATTCAACCCTTTCTTATATGATCATCTAAATATGTTAATTTCACTATTTTATTAGACCAAGTTAAGAAAATACCATTTTACAATTATCCGAGCAACAAAGCTACTTGGGATTACCTCATGTCAACTACGTTAAAAGCATAGATGATATGGTTTCTCGGACTAAATGTAACTGTGGGATTACAACTCTTTAGGAACAATACATATAGATTAATTTTATGTTTTTTTAACATCAATCTTACGTGTTTTAGGTTTTCTCATGTTAGCATCAGTTCATATACTAGCAAAATCAAAGCATTTGGTTAATAATTATAAGAGAACAATCGTTGAAGTAATATTCTAATTTAAGATGCTATTTTTCAAATGGTTTATAATCTATTTTGAATCTATATGTACTCAACAGGAGGCAGCTGAAGCGTACGATGTTACAAAACGTAGCGGGAATACATTTCGTACTGTTACAGAGTTATCATCAAGCGGTGAAAAGTTATTAGTTCTTGCATTTGATATGGTACTATTTTCTTTTGGCTGTTTTTTACTTCTTAATAGATATTCTGGGTCAAACCAGGTAATAAAGGTTCATCCAAAACACCTGTGTTCAACTTCTTATTTATTTATTTATTTATTTATTTATTTATTTTTTACTATTATTACAATGCTGAATATGATTGATAGTATGTTACTACACTAATAACTTACCTTTTAACGTAAGCGACTCAAGAGATTGCATTCATTAGAATATTAAGATCTAAACTAGAAACCCAAATCGACCCATTTAGTAACTCATAGGAAAGGTGAAGTAAAAAGCAGAACAATCACTAAATAATTTCAATAAAAAAATCAGATAATCATTAGCTACAATCATGAAAATGATTATTGGACTTATATTTGGCATTGTTGCTTTGCATTTCGTGGTAAACCAATCTCTATCCAAGGTATTACAATACATTTTGGCTACGGTTGGCAATGGGTAAAAACATGTATTTCATTTTCGAAAAGGTTGCGTTTTAACCTGTTTAAAAAAGTAAATATGTAATATAACAATGGTATTCTATTCGCTTATATGGTCTCAGGGAACAAATGTTGTTATGTTTTGAAATGTACGTGGTGTGACTATTAGAGTGTCCGTACCTAGGAACAAGGCGTTCGGCAGTAAAGTTATAGAATAAGATGGGATATAAACTTTAGAATAAGATGTAATGCCATAGGCCCTTTTCACTATGGATTTCGGAATTTTGAAATAATATAGTCATTGTTACAATGGCAGATCAACTTTTTCAAGTGTTATTCGAAAAATTATATTTCCAATGCATACAATTACAAAAGCTCCATCGCAATGCGCGGGGGCTTATCTATTTTGTGTGTCATTCACCTCAGATGGGAAACATATTGTTTCTGCAAGGGAAGATTCTGATGTATATGTTCAAACTGAAGCAATCAGAAAGGTCCTTCCTTTTTGTGGCAATTGTGTGAGGGTGGAGAGTTTAACCGGATTGTGGCTCGGGGACTCTATACAGAACATGTTGCAGCTGCGATTATGCGAATAATAGTGGAAGTTGTTAAGGTAATTTCTACCAATTTTTGGTTGGACAAATCGTTGGCATTTAGTATATTGAATTGGTACAAGTTTAACTATAAAAAAGCCTAAATAATGCTTTCGTAAGGGCTGTTTGGATGTGCATTTTAAATGAATGTGTGAGCTGAAATAAAAGAAATATATATGCAACTCTTATCAAACTTGTCATTTAATGGTTCATTGAAAACTATTATTGTAGTCGTTTTGGAGTTTGAAAAATGGCCTTCTGGTGCAACCTTTATAATTTAGAATAATCCATGTCCATATGCAGGCTGCATCTATTGTTATTTATAGAAAGTCTCCAGTACCTTACAATCAGGGTGACCAAGTACCAGCAACATGCATTACTGTTTGCCACAGGCCTTTTTTTAGCCTGTTGCTTGAGAGAATTGTAGGATTGCTTGAAATGATAGAAGGATAGAACCAAGTTACTCTTCCCAACTAATTTATCCTTTATGACACCTTTTAGGGGATACTAGGTTTTTTTATCTGATTATTTTCTTAATTGATGTCAAGGATGGCCCCACGACATGACCATGTTTTGCTCACGGACAATCTTCAGATTTCTGTTTCTTAATTACAGACTCTACACACTGCAGGGGAGGCCCCTTTTAAGTGAACAAATTTATGAGGGGAATGAGTCATTGTAGTTTGTCTTGATAATAGTTAATATAGGCCAAGTAATTGTATTTTCAGTAAAATTGCATCTGTTCCAAGTTGGAACAGAATTGTTGGTCGTAGGTTTTTACATGGCCATTTTTGTAACATATTGGATTTCACATACACATCAAACCAAACACAAAGTAGGCGTACAAAGAGTTCTAGAGAGAGAAAGTTAGAGGTTTAGGAAACTTTAGTGAGAGAAAGAAAAATCTTATTATGAGCTCCAACTCTCTACCTTGGAAGGTAGAGAGTATTTATAGTCTTTACATAAATCGCCACCTATCGGGCTGTGGATCAGGCATACAGTGGGTAAAGACCCGTCCGTCCTCCACGGTGTTACTTAAACTAAATACTACTTAACTTATAATAATCTACGACTACGAGCTTTCTAATGATTGCATATACTTAAGGTGACCGACTCTTTAATAACTGGATTTACTAAATCCTAACAATCTCCCCCTAAGGGAGGTCACCTCAAACATATACTAAAATTACATTGAATACAAACAGATATTACATTAAATATTGTTCTTGCATTCTTGATGTAGTACTTTGCTCCGAAGCTCGTAGTCAGCGATTCTTCTCATTGCATGTTTGGTTAATCCAAGTGGAGGTCTTTTTACTGATCCATGTGATAATAATTGTTGAGCCAGCTTTTGAGATCATCAGCAAACATCAATCTCTGACTCGTCCATTGTGGTGTTGGTATTATGTGATATTGTGACATACGGACCGACATGCTCACATTCTGGATCATGATATATTCTCATCAGAGTAGCGGAAGCTTTCGTTGATTCATGATATTGGCAGCAGCGTAGCAGAAGCATGGAGTGAAAATATCAGAGTCATTGATGCACTAATCATGATTTCTTTTGAGATGAATGTGTTGAGTGAGCATGCGGCTATGGCTTGACCGCATCATTCTAATCAGCTGCAAACGTAGGGCGTACCTGCATAAAACAGTTAGCAATAAAGCGCACGAAAGTGTCTTTGATTACTTTCGTTGAATTGAGGTACACGGCCCACGGTTCCCCGTTGATCAGTACAAGTACTTGCTGTGATCAGGTATAATTCCGAAGAATTTCCTTGACAGGGTTTGGCAGCTGCTCTAGCTGTTCTCAAACCGGAACGTCTCAAAGAAGACAACATGGAGTGAGTGAACCAGCGAATAGAAATTCACTGATTGATGAAAAGAGATTTGAAAAACAATCGTGTATCGCACAATAGAAATTGTTTTTTGCAATACAACAAAGGTTTTAATGAAAATCAATTATCAATCATAAACACCTTTTGATTTGAAATATTCGTACACGGTTGAAGTGCTAAAGAAAAGAGTTTTTAAGCACAAAGACCGGTTTTTCAAAGGTATCCGTCAATCCATAACCTGAACCAGGATTGATTCAAAGGATTGAATCGCCCCATTGTTTTTGTTCAGTTGTCGCATGGTTGATCTATTGAATAGATCTCACATGCCACCTACCAGGAGCTTGTTTGATGTTGGCTCCAGAAGGCTTTCCATCTTCATTGTGAATATGTTTGCATATCACTCGGATGTTCTGGCAATACCACAAGGATAATGCGTAGGACTCAAGATATAATCTCTCTTTCCACATTGTGTGAAACAGAGAGTCTTCATTGAAAGTGTCCTAATGAGATTTATTGATGATCTCGTGGCTCTAGACTCAATTTGTGCATATTTGGATCCTGTATCGGAGACTAGGGAGAGGGTCTCCTTCTTCAATATCAACCATCTCTAAGAGCAAGTCGATAGATAATGTCGGTTCCCCGTGAGAATGAAACAAGTCCTTTTAAGAGGAACTTGAGTGGTTTGGGAAGTTGAAGTGCAGTGCGTCACTGGGTCCATGACGTCTTGTCTTCAATACCGATGTTACCTTGGTAACCACCAGTAGCAAATGAATTGAACCCGGTTTCTGCCCTAAGGTTGAATAATTGGAGGGCTATTTGTTTTCACCCTTTTCTCATTCAATTCTTTTTCATTCTTCAACCCCTTCAGTGCTTACCGAGACTTCATAGCTAGAACCTTGTTGGGTTTATTCCAGTACTAGCTCAGACTCAGTCCGCACTCTTCCCATATCTCATTTTTCTCCTTTTTCAATATACCTAAGGACTTCTACACTATCTAGTGGATTGTCCCTGGGTAGATCCCTCCGGTTCTGGCGGATCATGGGAACAAATACCTAACCTTATCATCCTTATATCACCATACATAAAGTAAAGTTGGTCGGTCTATTTGCTATTGTTCATCTGCCATTGGAACCAATTGAAACCCATTTGAAAATCAGTCCAGATACTTGTGATATATTATCAAAGCATTTTGTACCTAAATTGTTTTTGATATTTTTAGAACAAGAGCTCCCCCTCAATCATGTACATCAAGTGTTTGAAATCGTTTTGCACACGGAGGCAAGAGAAAGAATTAACTTCTTTGATTACCATTTTCTAAAAAATATCAACATCACTTCCCTAATCAAATCAAGTAGATAAAGCATTTTGGGGAAGGATGAGGTTTTCATAAGCTTGCTCCCCCTCAATATGTGCATAGATATTTGAAAATGTTTTGCACATATTAGGAAAAGACTGCACATTGAGATAAGTTGATCACGTTTCAAATATTTGTGGTTTAAGATAGATGCTCCCCCTCAACATGTGCATGGAAAATTTGAAATCGTTTGGCACATGTGGGAAGGAGAGCTTGTACATCCTTATAAAACCATTTATCGAATTATCAGTTTAAATGCAATTTAAATCACAAATTCTCCCCCGATCACAATTATCAAATCATTTGAGATTTGTGATCTCTGTAGATTTAAATTGAATTTGAAAGCTTTTAAGGAGAATTGTGACTTGATTATGAAAACGTTTTAACTGATAAGGATCGGATTTTGAGACTTTAAACTCCATTGAATAAACATGCATGATTATCTTTTGAAAATAATTGTATGACAAATAACTTTTTGATTTAATTGAAATCATTCTCCCCCTCAATCAATGACATAAGTTGTTGATTGAGAGATAGATATTTTGACAAACTTTTAAGTCCAGATGATTATCAAAAATTAGAGTCCGAGTTATTTTTCAAAACAACTAGTTTTCATTAGATAGTAAGGATTAGTTTAAAGAATCAGAGCAAGAAATTTGAAAACCAAGAAAAAGTATGGCTCTGTTCTGTCTTTGAAAAATGGGTTACTGCCTGAAATGACAATAAACCATTGTTTCACTTTCTCCCAAAAATATTTTTTGATTTTTTGATTTTTCGATTTTTTTTTTTTTTTTTTTAAACATTCGAACAACATCTAAAGTCCCGTGTCATTCTTTGAATGACAGCACAAAGACCGTAGATATTATCGAATCGAGAAAAACATGACAAAAAGACAATATATATATATATATATATATATATATATATATATATATATATATATATATATATATATATATATATATATATATATATATATATATATTTTGAAGGTTTTATAATTTTGTATTTTGTTTTTCGAAAAAATATTTACAAGGGATAGATGAAGGAACCTTTTACTCCTCTTCTTCCTCTTGAAGACGTTTGAGAGTTTCTGGTTGTAGGCACTTAAGGCCCAGTCGTGGAAGAATAAACTCAAAACGTTCTCTAGGAAGAGCTTTGGTGAAGATGTCTGCTAACTGGTATTCAGTCCTCACAAAGTAAAGTTCCACTACATCGTTTTCAACTTGCTCCCTGATGAAATGATGTCGAATGTCGATGTGCTTTGCTCTTGAGTGTTGTACATTGTTGCATGAGAGAGCAATAGCACTTTTATTATCACAGTACAGAGGGATTTTGTTGAATTCAAAGCCATAGTCAGATAATTGGGATCTCATCCATAGGATTTGAGCACAACAAGATGACATGGCTATGTATTCCGCCTCTGTAGAAGAAATAGAAGTACTCATTTGCTTCTTTGAAGACCAGCTCACAAGCTTATCACCCAAAAACTAAGCACCTCCAGAAGTACTTCGACGAGTATCTTGACATCCTGCATGATCAGCATCTGCATAGGCTGTTAGTGACATACCAGTGTCTTTCGGGTACCAAAGTCCCATATTGATTGTTCCTTGGAGATACCGAAAGACCCGTTTAACCGCTTCAAGGTGCTTTTTAGTAGGCTTAGCCTGGTATCTAGCACACATGCAAACAGCGAACAAGATGTCTGGTCTACTAGTTGTGAGGTACATCAAGGATCCAATCATACTACGATATTTCGTTTGGTCTACCATGATCCCTGAGTGGTCCTCATCTAGTTTTGTATGTTCAATCATGGGAGTGTCAACAGGGTCACTAGAATCGAATCCAAATTTCTTTAAAATCTCACTTGCATATTTAGATTGATTTATGAAAATGCCTCCGGGACTTTGTGAAATTTGTAATCCCAAGAAAAATGACATTTTTCCCATCATTGACATTTGAAATTTAGAACCCATTTCATTTGAAAAACGGTCACACTCATTGGGGTCAGTCGAGGCAAAGATGATATCATCAACATAAATTTGAACATGAATTAAATGTTTGCCTGACTTCCTGGTGAACAATGTTGGATCAACTGCTCCTTTGCTGAATCCGGTAGATAGAAGAAACTTTGATAGCGTATCATACCATGCCCTTGGAGCTTGCTTTAAACCGTACAGAGCCTTCTTCAAACGATAAACGTGAGTAGGATGCTCTGGATTCACAAAGCCTTCGGGTTGGCTGACGTAGACGACTTCTTTAAGATCTCCATTCAGAAATACCGTCTTAACATCCATCTGATAGACTACCATGTTCTTACTAGCAGCATTAGCCAAAAAGATTCTGATTGCCTCGATACGAGCAACAGGAGCAAATGATTCTTCAAAGTCAATACCCTCCTCTTGATGGTATCCTTTAGCAACCAATCGAGCCTTTTTCTTTAGGACATCACCATGCTCATCAAGTTTCACTTTGAAGATCCATTTTAGAGCAATGATCATAGCACAATCTGGAGCAGGTACTAATTCCCATACATCAAGTCGATAAAACTCATGAATTTCTTCTTGCATGGCATTAAACCAGCTGTCTTCGCTCATGGCAGTTTCAACATCTTTTGGTTCGATCTTAGAGAGTACGGAGTTGAAGAAGCACCATAAGGCATCGGTTGCAAGTTGTTTCCGTGTTGATACTGGACGAGAGGGATTTCCAATGATGTTGTCTAATGGATGATCGTGAGTCCATTTTCTAAGGTGTTCATGTGGCAGTTGTTGAGGGACTGAGGTAGCAGAGTCGATGTCTCCTGAAGAAGATGGTTCTGATGATGATTCAGGAGCAAATATGTTTTCAAATGGAGCATCTTCTGGAGTAGCAAAGGGATTAACTTCATCATTGATGCCAGAAACAGTTCAATGATGTACATTCGAAGATTGATGATTTGTTGATGAGACTGAGTTATCAGCAGCAGGCGCTTCTTGACTTAATGATATTGAGACTGAAGGATTGACTTCATTCTCAGGGATATGAGTAGCCTCTGTTCTGGGAATTGACAGTTCATTAGCACTTGGCTCATAGAGTTCATCAAACATCGGATCAAACAATTTCTTCAAATCATCTTCAGTTGGAGGTACATATGGAATAGCTGGAGAGACATTTGGTACAAGGGATGAACCAATGGGACTGTTTTGAAGTGCGGGTCCAGAACTGGGTTGTCCAGGAGCTATTTGACCGGTCAGCTCATCGAACGTAACATGAATTGTTTCCATGATATTTCGGGTTCTCTTATTGTAGATTCGGTAACCCTTCTTGTTTGTTGCATACCCAACAAAAACTCCAATATCTGCCTTTGCTCTTAATTTACCTAAATCTTGACCATCATTTGTTGGATAGCACAAAGCACCAAACACACGAAGGTAGGAGAGATCAGGTTTTCGTTTATGAACAAGTTCATATGGAGTTTTTCCATGAGAGGTGTTTATAAGGGAACAATTTTGGGTGTAGCATGCAATGGCAATGGCTTCGGCCCATAGAAACATTGGAACCTTCGAATAAATAAGCATTGTTCTTGCGGCTTCTACAAGAGTTCGATTTCGTCTTTCAGCTACACCGTTCTGTTGAGGAGTTCCTGGAACACTTCTTTGATGACTGATTCCAATACTTTCATAAAACTGAATTAAGTCTTTGTTGATAAACTCTGTGCCATTGTCTGTTCGAACAATTATGACTGTATTGTTGAGTCGAACCTGAAGCTGTTTGATTAGTTTGATGATGACATCTGGAGTTTCATCCTTTGTCCTCAAAAACTTTACCCAAGTAAATCGAGAGTAGTCATCAACAACTACTAAAATGTATTTCTTCCCATTTATCGTTTTCACTCTCATTGGTCCGCACAGATCCATATGAAGGGTATGAAGAACTTCCATTACAGAATTTGTGGGTTTTGGTTTGTGGGCATATTTCGTGCTTTTACCCAATTGGCAAGCTGAAAAAAGATGATCTTTTTCATATTTTAATCTGGGTAAGCCTCTGACAAGATCCTTTCTGGAAAGATTGTTTATGGTGCCGAAGTTCAAGTGATTGAGACGACGATGCCATAACCAAGACTTTGTTTTAGAAGCCTTTGATAGTAAGCAGATTGGAGAGGACTTCATCATGTCATCGATAGAGATGGTGTATAGGTTAGAACCTCGAGTTCCTCTTAATAATTCTACACCATCAAGTTCTCTAACGAAGCAAGTATGTTTTCTAAAGGCCACTTCTAGATCGGAATCACAGAATTGACCAACAGAGAACAGATTGTGACCAAGACCTTCCACATAATATGTTAGGAATTAGAAAATTCCATGTTAAAGAGTCGGTCACCCCAATAATGGTCTAGCATATGTTAGCTCGTAGATTTGTCGTTGTTTATGTTATTATGTAGTTAATTAGTTAGTCAGTAGCATAAAATAGTTTAGTGCAACACCGTGGAGGAAGGACGGGTCTTTACCCACTGTATCCCTGATCCACAGGCCGATAGGAGGTCGAGTATTTGTAAGTATAAATACCCCTTCCATCCATGGAAGGGGTGGTGCTTTCAATCTAATATTCAACATTTTTGAAGTAACTCTCTACCAAGAAAACACCCAACTCTCTAACTTTCTCTCTCTAATGGCTAACATGTATTTTGATCTCCCAAGACCACCCGAATCATCAAACACATAAATATACGATCCTACAATTGGTACCAGAGCCAAGGTTCTTGTGTTGTGTTGATTTGTGTGGTTTTGTACCATGGTTATTGTGTTTCATTGATATATGTTGGTTCGTTTATTGTTTTTAAAAAAACAGTTTCTGTATCATTTTTGTTGGTCGTATCTATCATTCTTATTCTTGTGGTTTAACTGTTTTTTATACAAGATTTTCATTATCCATTTTGGTTGTTGAAGTATGCTATATGTTTTAACAGTTCCTTTTAAACAAGTTTCTGTTTGGTCAATAAGTCATGTGCTATATGTACTATTACTGCTTTGTGTCAAGTTTTTGTCCAAAAGTCAAAAATGAAGTCTTTTTGCTGCACTTTTCTGGGTTTATTTGAAGCTGGCCGGAAAAGTAGTCGGAAAAACTCATCGGTAAATTCATATATTCATGCTAGCGAGTTGGGTCATTCTTCCTAGCGACTTGTGTCAAGCATAGTGGCAACTTGTATTTACAAGTTGTCTATATTCTTTGAATTCAAGTAGCGTGTTATTTTGAAAGTTGTCTAGCGACTTGTTTGGATTTAATGTAGCGATTTAAGGTTACTATTGAGTCAAATAACAATGCTAGCAACTTGTGCTAACGAATTATGTCACGGTAGCGACTTGTTATTGAGCAAGACGTGGCGAGTTAGCCTAGCGACTTGGTCGTGGCGAGTTAGCCGTGGCGACTTGGTCGTGGCGATTTAGGGTGGCGACTTGGCTGGCGACTTGACAGATAGAAAGGAGATGAAAAAGAGATTTGACAATGACCACAAGACTCAAACGACCTCAGCTTCTATACCAGTATTGCCAACATGACTCTACCACTATGACCATATTTCATACACCATGTCTTGACCTCAACCAAAACACCATGACTACAACTGCTTAAACATCATCCATCTATCACAACAACAACACCTTAGACTCATACAAAAACAAGATCTCAGTGTGTTCAAAGTAACTTGTAATCGGTTACAAGACACTTAGTTGAACATATCACCATCATCGATCCATCTGTAAATCAAGACTTTAACTAACTTTGTAATCATCTTTCCCTTTCACTCGGACTGAGAAAGAATGGATTTTTTTACAACATCAAGATCTCAGATTTTTTGTGTGTTTTTCATCTTACATCCGAACATAATGTTAATACTCACACAATGTCATCTTCATCGTTCTATTATTGTTAAAATATCTGAATATGCTTGAAGAAAGTTAAAAACCATTTAGGGTTTCAAACCTTATTCATTATTCGGTTACAAATGAATTAAAACATCCTAGTCAATTGTTACCTACCTTGAATCCCTGGATTTGATCTCGATTCTGTACCCTATCAACGTTACCATCTCTGTGGCATACGACTGTGAAACCATATCTCTAGCCATCCCTGTGGCGAGACCAATTTGAAGCAAACGAATGCTATTAGTAAGGATGTGATTGAGGTTTGAGTATTTTCAGGTATGATTGTCTTTTGATAAGGAGTGGATGAAGGTTTATTCGGATTAAGTGGCATAAGATATTTGGATGATAATGAAGGTAACTGGCTTTGGAGAAAAGCAGATATGTGAAAAAGTGGAGGCGTATATTTGTGAGTGGGTTCTTTTAGGTTTAGGTTAAATGGATATATAAGGAGTATGTAATACTCTTATATCAGGACCTGGATCGGTTTTCTATTAATCTCATGGGCCGGAACTGGATCATGTTTGGATTCCTAATGTTTAAATGTAATCACTATGGGCTCTTAATTGCAATCGGTAGGTTGTTGTAGGACTTTGGTTTGCGTCCGAAATTTGTAAACATTTAATTGGTTTGGGTAATTATGTCTAATAACTTATTGATTGTATGATAATCGGATATGTGAAGTGTTGAACGTGGATTTAAGGATTGTGATGGATCGGGTGATATTGTAATTATGTCGTGTGGAATGACAATGACTAAGAGCGGTGATACTGATTTGATATTCGATGCAAGGTCTGAGTTATTTTGAACCGGGTAAGAATTAAATTGGTTTGGGTATATGTTTTGAACCAGGACAAAATAAAATCGATTACGTGGTATATGAAATGAGAGGTGTAATTTGATAATGCGATTTGACGATGAGATATGGTGTGTTATGAGAATTGATTTGATTAATGAAATGATGAGATTTGTTATGAGGTTTAGAAATTTGGTATGATGATGATGGTTGTTGTGGTTTGAGGGATGATACTTTGGTATACGCAGTTTCACGATGATTATTATGTCACGGCTTGGCTTGAATTGATTAAGATTGACTATGGGGTTGTTTGTTCGGTATTTCGTATTTGAATATGAAGTGAGGTTTTTCAGGGGTGTTTACTTATTTCGTCTTCTTTCTTTCTACCCTTCCGCGAAGATGACTTGTTTGGGCATTTTTTGGATGCGATAAAGACTTGGCTATTTAATTACGGTTGTGATTCCTTCTCCCTCAGCCCACAACGTAACTATCACTTCGGTGTCTCACTCAGTTGAGAATGTCAAGAGGTTTTGTACATTGGGTACACCGTTTCTTCTTCACAAGGATTAGTACAAGTTTAAGTAACAAATCTGGGGAATTTTACTTCATGATCAAGTCTGGCATATCGGGTTTACATCACCATATGGTCACCATAATAGCCGACATAATTCGTGAATGGTGTGCCTACCAAAGTGTTTAATGTTCGTTGATGTTGGTAAATGAATTGTTGATGAACCACTGCATATTCCCCTAAAACAGATATTCACTGAAACCAAAATTGTCATTACACACTCAAGCTGACATTGTTTACGGTTTTGTCTTGATTTTGTAAAATCCCGCGAAAGAACCTATTTCTCGGTTTAAATCATGGACTTGTAAAATCCCGTGACAATGGAAACATCCTGGTAATATTAAAGTGCATTTACGAATCTATCTTATGGTTTATTCTTGGTTTTGTAAATTCCCGCGAAAGAATCTATTTCTCGGTTTATACCATGGAATTGTAAAATCCCGTAATGATAGAACCATCCTGGAGAAAGGAAAGTGTAATTCTAGATCTTATCTGATGCTGGTGCTACGGCTTCTGCTTCAAAGAAGGGATAAAAGGGTGTACTTCATGAATTGGATGTGTGTTTGGATTTTCGTCATGGCAGTTTGGTTACTTCTAAGTTTTACGGGGTTATGCTCATTAAACCATGGTAGGGATGAAACCATTATCAGAGTTCACTTTAAACGTCAAAGGAGGCTAGATTTGAGCTTTTAACCAAGAAGATGTGACAACGGAGTTAATTCACTATTATTTACTTGAGATTGAAGTGAAATATCACGGGCAAGTGTACTTAGCATCTGAAGGTATCGGGGATGGTTGGATGAAGATTCTTCATGATCCTTGTTCGAGCTTATTATCAAAAACAAAGACTTGGAAATCTAGTTATTGTTGGGTGTCTTTTACCTCTTCTTTTACCACTTGGGGGAATTGGGCTCTTATCACCTCAAAATAACTATCACTTAAAGGAGTTACGTTGTAGTGCTCAGTGTCACATTCAATTGTGGGTTTTCAAGAGGTAATGTACGTCTATTACTTGATGGTTGGTTGGTTGAAGAGTATAGAGTACTTAGAGATTCAAAGGGGCATGAATTCTCAGCACCGCTCTTTGTTACATATGTGCAAGTTTAAGTCACGAGTTCGGGTTAGTTTACTTCAGGGTCAAATTCATCATATTGGGTTATCTCCATCAGCTGTCACTGCAAAGAGCCTACTGAATGATAATGGTGATGATTACATGTTTAGCCAAGAGAGTTGAAAAGAGAGAGATTATGACGTCTGTTCACTTCAGTTCAGGCCTCATACTCTAAAGAAAAGAAAAGTGTACGTTTCAGTGCGCTTTATCTTCAAAAGAAGAGAAATCTTCTTATGATGTTTGAACACAACAGTTCAAGCCTCGTACCTCAAAGAAAAGAAAAGTGTACGCTTCAGTGCGCTTTATCTTCGGAAGAAGAGAAATCTTCTCATTAATGACCATTCTCGTCAACATGCTTCATACTTTTTCCATGCGCTTAAGTCATCAAGTGAACCGGGCTACCACTGATTGTTTTCTCATTCCACTTGCTCGATTATAATGAAGATGGCGACATCATGTGCTTATTTTGCGGGAGAGAAGTGTGAATAGAACATTCGGATGATTTTCACTTACTTAATCAAGAATGGCAACTCCGTATGCAATTCTTGAGGGGGAGAAGAAGTGTGAAATTACTGCATGGTTGATTATTATTTGAGAATTTAAATGGTCATACGGCTCTAAACTCATGTAAGAACCGAGCTTCTTCTTATCGGGTAATCTTCACATGGAGTTTCTTGAGAAGAGCCGTTTGTTGACATCTTCACAAGCTGATATGAGTTTATTGACAAAGTGCTTCCGGTTAATGCTTCACGTGCACATCAACATGATGATTCCGAACAACCTTCTGTTCTTGTTTGATGTGATTGTTTGCTTGGTATTACCATTTTGTGTGTTCGTTGCGGCCTGATTGCTGATTTCCTTGATGAACATCTTTCTGTTCTTGTTTGATTGGGAGGGATTTTAGTTAAGGGGATTTGCAAGATGTAAGTTGATTGGGATGCTTTTTGGTGATGTTCTTGTTTTTGGTGAGTTGAAGATGTTAACTTTCTATTCCCCAACTGGACAATCTTGAAGAAGGTCGAGTCTACAGTCGGTTCTACATTTTCTGCTACATGTTAGAAGACTAAAGACGAGTTGCATTTAACAATCTAAAGACTTCTTCTTAATTCATGGCATTTATCAAACAGATTGTCGGTTTAGGGGAGAGCACTAATTGGGGGAGAGTGATATGTCGAATTTAATCCCCAATTAGACTTGCTCATATTCTTCAGCAAGTTGATTCTCACAAAGACTTCTAAGGTTCTTCTCAACAGATTTCTTGTATTTGGGCTTTCAAAGTGTTGCTGATTCTGAAGTGTCAAAATCAGCAAGGGGGAAGGAGACACGTATCTAAACGCGAGTAAACTTGATGAACTTAATACTTCTAAGTAATTGAAGATATCCCGAGAAGACAAATGTGATTACCGCAGAGAAACTCAAGGTTTGACTCATGGCGAGTAAACTTGATGGACTTAATACTTCTAAGTGATTGAAGTTATCCCGGGAAAACAAATGTCATGACCGCAGAGAAACTCAAGGTTTTACTCTTCAAGGCGTTTAGTGTTCTTATTTCAACTATGTGGGGGAAGAGATGTTAGAAAATGTTTCTGAAGATATAAGAGGTACATTGGTGTGTGATGATCTCGATGTTATCGCAATCATCAGGGGAGAGAGAATTGTGAACATTGGGGATGCTCAGTTGTTTTACTTGAGGGCTTAATCTGTGATTCAGAGATATAATCACTTATTCCGGTGTTGACATCCACAGAGATTGTCACCCGCAGAGATAATCAGTGATTCGGCCTGCTTCTTCAATGTTATCGGTTGTTCTCTCTTTGGGGAATGTGTGTACTTCGGGTCCTTGAGCTTCATACACGATCATCAGGGAAGAAAGCCATTGTTTACCACAAACATTGGGGAGGTGTTTTCCTTCCGGGCATGATGTGTATTTGGGAGAGTTCTTAGATATTGGTGTACTTCGGGTTCTTGAGCTTCATACACATTCATCAGGGATGAAAGATGTGAACATTGGGGAGTTGTTCTTCATTACCCTCATGATGTGTATTCGGGAGAGTTCTTGAGCATTATACAAAGAGACTGACTGCATCAATTCAACTACTTGGGGGAAATTGTTCTCTTGACACCTTTTGGAATGGATCGCTTCAGACGTCAGTTGAAAGGAAATTTGAGAAGTGTTATTTATGTGTGGGATGAAACGTTGCTGATGTTCTATTGGATGATATAACCCCGAATGGAGAATCTCGATTATCGGTCTTAATAGGAGCAGCGGGATTTATGATAATGGTGTGCTTCTCTGTGCACCTGGCTAAGGAAAGCTTGAAATAGAGCTTCGAATCTGCTCATCCAAAGGATTTTCGGTTTGGGGGGAAGCTGCCAGAGTCTCTCTTTCAGATGGTTCAATTTCTTTCTTCAATGCAAGAGCCCTGGAAGCTTTGGTGGTGAATGTTTAAGAGATGATGACTTCTATCTTCTACAACGGGGCTGTTCGATATCCTTATCTCGGTACTCGTATCATCATCTTCTTTAACTATATCATCTACTCTATCTTTGTATATATTTCTTCGAAAAACAAAATACAAAAATATAAAACCAACAAAAAGAAAATAGAAAAATATAAAACCAACAAAAGAAAATAGAAAAATATAAAACCTTCAAAAATCCCATAAAAATCAGAAAAATTCAAAAAATTCCAAAAATATGTTTTCCAAGACATGTCTTCTGGTATCGATAACATCTACGGTCTTAGAAATGTCATTCAATAATGGCACGGGACTTTAGATGAAGTTCGAGCAGGAGGTGTAAATATTTCTTTCTAAACATGTCACAAATCTAATGGCTTACAGTTATTTCAGACTGTAACCCGCACTTCAAAATATGGCTTGCAGTTATTTCAGACTGTGACCCGTGCTTAATTATGGCTTGCTATTATTTCAGATGGCAACCCGCTCTTTAAAGGAAGGAAAGTGTTGCGCTAAACAATTTTTCAAATATTTCGTGCACTTATCCTAATTCTAAATGAGGAAAGTATGTCGAAGGACTGCTGTTCCTACACAAATGTTTTTCCTTCTAAAATTCTTCAGAAAAATATTTGTTGTTTTCAAAAAGTGGTGGTAAATGAGTTGCTTTAAAAACAATCAGATTCAGTGTTTTTATTAATTTGCAAAACTCAATCAATGACTTCAGCGCTTTTAATCTTTTCATAAAATGAGTCATTGATTGAAGGGGAGAATGTTTTCAAATTTATATCATCTAACGGACTTTCTTAATTATCCTACGTGCTTAATTAAAAATGATAATTGCCTATGTTGAAGGACCAGGAATTTAGTATATGATTGTTAGGTTTAGATGATTAGAGTTTGATTAATACATAAACCCCATGCCTTATATGATCTGATTGTTATGTTGAATTGACTTTAATTAGTCGATTGTTGTTTGGGTGATGTCGACCACCATATATTTGTATGTGTGTTCACTAACGTATGCAGGTATATTGGTTATAAGAATGTTCCCGATCCGGATCCCACAATTGAAGATGATTGGATGCCGAAAGGAAAGGGTAACTATATCTTGGGTTGACAAATGAAGAAACGGAGCTTAACTGGACTTCAATGGAGAGTTGGCATGAAATGCAACGTAAGAGGTCTTACTGCATCAGCAGATGGTTTTCTTCAGCAAGTGAAGAAACGGAGCTTAATTTGACCTCAGTTGGCATTCAAAATGCAACGAAAGAAGAAGTCTCACTACATCAGCAGACGGTTTTTCTTCCAAACCCTACAGCAACAACAACAGAAGCTTCTCAACCACCTAACATATCTTTGTGCAGAATACCATTTTTAAACAATTTTGAATAAGTTGATTAAATTGTTTTGAAAATGGAAAAATATTGTTTTGAAAATAAATTGAACTTAATTTTGAAAATCACCGGACTTCATTTTATCAAAACTTGAGTCACTCAATTATCGACTACGGTCATGGATTGAGGGGGAGAGTGATTTAAAATAATATATTTTCAAACGATATTTCTTCAAAAAAGTTCCGCTTTGTACTATATAAGTGGTGATCTAAAGATTTAATGTTATGTCATGGTATGATTTTTTCGTTAGAATCAAGGTCTTTCAAAATGAAATTTTTTCTGTTCTTGTTTGATTGTGAAATTGTTTTATTTTACTAAAAGATCTCTTAAAAACTTTCATACCTGATACTAACAATCTTTAATGTCTTAAATTGATCCTTATCTGTCATTTTTCAAAAATTAAATCTCGCCACGTCTTTCCCCAAATTCTTCTAAATGATTTAAATCAGTTGGGATCACAAATCTCAGTTGGTTTGAATTTTTTTGATCAGGGGAGAGATCGTGATTTAAATCTCAAATCTGTTTAAATGGAATTGGTTTTAGTCCTTTAAAGGCACTCCTGCCTCCATGTGCCAAACGATTTCAAATACATAATGCACATGTTGAGGAGGAGGATTTATCCAAAAACCAGATGAGTATTTAAACAAGGCCACATTTTCTCCCATGTTTTCTTAACCTAATTAAATCACTTGGGATCCAAAATCTCAAAGGGTTTGATATTTTTGATCGGGGGAGAATTTGTGATTTAATAATGAAATTTGATAAAAGGTGATTGTTTTGATTTAATTGTGCAGGCTGCTCTCTCGTATGTGCTAAACGCTTTCGAATCTAGAAGCATATATTGAGGGGGAGCATTTTTTTTTATACATAATAAACTATCGAGGTGCAAATGCTTTTATGTGTTAACATAAAGTATCTTGATTGAGTTTTAAAATGGTTTCTTAATGGCGCTTGTGATTGTGGATGTGCTTCAAATTAACTCTTGCCTCTATGTGATAAAAATGATTTCAAAAATCCTATGCACATATTGAGGGGGAGAATTTTACCATTAAAATCAAATGGCTTTTTCGTATGAAAATTGTGATCAAAGAAAATATTTCAAAGTCCTCTTGCCTCCTTGTGCTAAACAATTTCTAAATCATACGCACATGTTGAGGGGGAGGTTTTCTAAATGATCAAAACTATTAGGGTACAAAATGCTTTGATCTCGTATCACAAGTACCTTGATTGTTTTTCCAAATGATTTTTCAATTGGTTTCAAGGAAGAATGAACTGTACCAAAAGACCGACCATTTTACTTTATGCATGGAGTTATAAGGATGGTGAGGTTAGGTATTTGTTCCCACGATCCGCCAGAACCGGAGGGATCTTCCCAGGGATAATCCACTAGATAGTGTAGAGTCCTTAGGAATATTGAAAAAAGGAGAAAAATGAGAATATGGGAAGAGTGCGGACTGAGACAGAGCTAGTACTGGAATATACCCAACAAGGTTCTAGTTATGAAGTCTCGGTAAGCACTGAAGGGGTTGAAGAATGAAAAAGAAATGAATGATAAAAGGGTGAAAAGAAATAGCCCTCCATCAATTCAACCTTAGGGCAGAAACCGGGTTCAATTCATATGCTACTGGTGGTTACTAAGGTAACACTGGTATTGAAGACAAGACATCATGGACCCAGTGATGCACTGCACTAAAACTTCCCAAACCACTCAAGTTCCTCTTAAAAGGGCTTGTTTCATTCTCACGGGGAACCGACATAATCTATCGACTTTCTCTTAGAGATGGTTGATATTGAAGTAGGAGACCCTCTCCCTAGTCTCCGACACAGGAACCAAATATGCACGATTGAGTCTAGAGCCAAGAGATCATCCACAATATCTCGTTAGGACACTAAATTCTTGAAGACTTGCTTTTTCACACAATGTGGAAAGTAAGTATATATTAAGAGTCCTACGCATTATCCTTGTGGTATAGCCAGAACATCAGAGTGATATGAAAATATTCACGATGAAGATGGAAATCCTTCTAGAGCCAACATCAAACAAGCTCTTGGTGGGTGACATGTGAGATCTTCTCGTAAGATCAAACTTGTGACAACTGGATAGAAACGATGGGGAGATTCATTCTTGAATCAACCTTGGTCCAGGAATGGAATTGACGAATACTTTTGGAAAAACCGTTCGATGTGCAAACCTTCTTTTCTCTAGCACGTCGAATGTGTATTCATTTCAAATTCAAAAAGTATATCTGATTGGAAAATACTTTTAGAAAAACCGTTCGATGTGCGAATCTCTTCTTTTCGCTAGCACGTCGAATGTGTACTCATTCTCTAATACAAAAAGTATTTTGTTTGAAAATTGATCTTACTCATAAAACCTTCGTTGTATTGCAAAACTCTTTCTTCAAGCAATACGCGATTGTTTTCAAATCATTTTCATCAATCAGTGAATCTCAATTCGCTGGTTCACTCACTCCGTGTTGTCTTCTTTGAGACGTTCCGGTTTGAGAACAGCTAGAACAGCTGCGAAACCCTGTCAAGGAGATTCTTAGGAATCCTACCTGATCACAGGCAGTATTTATACTGATCAACGGGGAACCATGGGCCGTGTACCTCAATTCAACGAAAGTGATCAAAGACACTTTCGTGCGCTTTATTGCTAACTGTCGTATGCAGGTACACCCCGACGATTGCAGCTGATCAGAATTGAGGAGTCAATCCAAAGCCGCATGTTCACAGCAACCACACTTAATTGAAGAAATCATGACTGGTGCATATCTACATAACCTGGTTCTGATATTTTTATACTATGCTTCTGCTACGCTGCTGCAAATATCATGAACCAGTAAGGCTTCCGCTACTCTGATGGAATGATGTCATGATTCAAAAGTGTGAGCATGTCGGTCCAAATGTCACAACTTCACATGAAGGCAACACTACTATGGATGATCCAGAGAGATTTACTGTGGCTGATGATCTCAAAGAAAGCTCAAAGATCATTAAGATGTGGATCAGTTAAAGGCCTCCACTGAAAGTACAAATCAATGCGGACTTTGAAGAATCGCTACTAAAGCACAAAGATTGCAGAAATTGAAGAATTCAAGTCTACGAGCTCCAGAACGAAGTCAAAGATAGAATGCTAGGAAGCAATAATGTATTTCATGGGGTGACCTCCCTTAGGGGGAGATTGTTAGGAATTAGAAAATTCCATGTTAAAGAGTCGGTCACCCCAATAATGGTCTAGCATATGTTAGCTCGTAGATTTGTCGTTGTTTATGTTATTATGTAGTTAATTAGTTAGTCAGTAGCGTAAAATAGTTTAGTGCAACACCGTGGAGGAAGGACGGGTCTTTACCCACTGTATCCCTGATCCACAGGCCGATAGGAGGTCGAGTATTTGTAAGTATAAATACCCCTTCCATCCATGGAAGGGGTGGTGCTTTCAATCTAATATTCAACATTTGTGAAGTAACTCTCTACCAAGAAAACACCCAACTCTCTAACTTTCTCTCTCTAATGGCTAACATGTATTTTGATCTCCCAAGACCACCCGAATCATCAAACACATAAATATACGATCCTACATAATATACCCTGGAAATCACACTTTTACCAACCACATAATCTCCATAGCCCATAATAGCTCCAAAATGGTCGTTCCCGAATCTAACTGTCCCGATGAATTTACTCACGAAGTTCATGAGCCGGGACCGGTCTCCAGTCATATACTAAGGTTCACTTTCTTAACACTAGAAGTGCTGGAATTTGAACTTCTTGCAGGCACACTGAGGTTCACATTCATAACATTGGGCATTGAATGGATTTCATGCTTGGCACTAGGCATAGAACAAGGAATCAAACGATTAACTCTCTCACCTAAGGACTTAGGGCATATTGTGATTAAGCATTCTAGAAGTTCTTGAGATCGTTCGGCATATAAGCATGCATGCCTAATTGCATTATCAAGTGGTTTCTCTAACTTATCCTCTTCAACAATCTCACGGAGACATTCTAGACAATCCTTAAGGTATGAGAAATATGTTTGAATTGCAAGTTTGTTATTCCTAAGATGAGGGGGAACATATTTCATAGACAAAGCATATTTATTACAAGAGTGAACCTTTGATACACCATTCTCCCCATTGGTCATTGGCATTTTCCCTTTTACCTGGCTCTTCAGATTCTCAATTTCCTTTTGCAATGAAGCTATTTGCTCGTTATTTTTGTTACGAGTGACCTTTATTGATTCAAATAACTCATTGAAATGACGTTTAACCTTTTCATTTTCTTCTAGAAAACTTTCATTTTCCTTTTGTAATTGATAAGGTTTTAAAAGGTACCTTTTTGAGGGGTCGTTTAAGCCCTTATTTGATCACTTTTGTATCCGTTATTGCTTAATATCGTTCCTTTTCACTTTTTAGGTCTCTTGAAGGCAAAATGCTGGAATGGCACTTATTTGGACGAAAAGGCGCGATTATACGAAGAAAATGGCCAAAGTCAAGAATCGAGACACTCAAGCTGCTGAAATACAAGGGGACGGCGTCACTGCTTAACTGCGACGCCGTCGGAGCACTTTTGTGACGGCTCAGTAGCCAAATTGCTCATTTACAAGTGACGGCTTCAGGTTTTAAAAGAGTAGGGCGTCGCAACTCAGACGGCCTAGATTTAATCCAGACGACGTTAGAGACTGAAGGCGACGGCGTCACACTCATAAGGTGACGCCGTCACTAGTTGCAACATGCGCGCGAAGTAGTTGATATTGTTTTGGCCATAACTTTTGCATACGAACTTGGATTTAGGTGGTTCAAAAGCCCACGCGATCGGAACGAGAAAATCTACAATTTGCTGAAAAATGGTCGTGACGCCGTCACTCTATAGGTGTGACGCCGTCACTCTTTGCCGACAGAAAATCTGCCTATAAATATAACATTATAACTTCACTTTTTGTAAGCCCTAAACCCTAAGTCCGATTCCAGGGTTTAGGTAGGTGTTTTTCCAACAACTTAAAGGGTTTCAAACACTCCATAAACATCGTGTAATGATTTGTTTGTTAATCCAATCCTATGGTATGTCTTCAATTATCATAATTGTTGCTTGCTCTTCATTAATTATGCTTGGCTAATTCACCTAGTGTTTGCTTATGATTGTATGAAACTTGTATATGATTAATTAGATCTTATTGATTTCTTAGTGATGCTTGTGTCTATCTTCATCATTAGGGTGTGACAATTTCAATGAAGCTAATTGGTTTAGTTTATAATTCTTGCATCCTACTGTCTCTTGTTTGATTGGTTGTCTCTTATCTTAATTGTTTAATGACCTAGTAATGCGATAGGTCATTCGTTGTGTAATTAATGCTTGATTAATATTTGTGAACCTTAGGCTATAGCACTTAGAACGGTTGTAGGCTAAACCATCCAAAGAGGGCCTTAGAGTTAGAGTTTACAATCCCTAGTGGGTTTTGTAGACGAGACCCTTTGGTAAGTTCAAAGAGTTAGGGATAAACGCATACCCTACGACTTTAGACACACAACGCGTTAAGAATAAGGACGTGACAATTCAACCATCAATAGGACGTGACAATTCAGTAGGTAGAATTGGATAGCTAGCAAGAAGTAATACATCATAAGTAGATACGCTTCGCGTTCCTGGTAGACCCATAATTTAGTTAGTATCTTTTGGGATAGTTGAATAGCAACTAATTCCACCCTCCCCTCCAAAACCGAGATTCATAAAATATAAAAATACAAAAATAATCATCCCTCACCTTTAGACTTAAATCGACATACACTTCAGCCTAACGACACTATTCCCCTAGAGAACGATATCAATACCAGTGGCTTACCCTAATACTACACTACAACGATTAGGTTCACTGCCTAGGGTGTTGAAAAACTTGCTCGACGAAAAGGAAGTTCCTTTGACCCCGAACGACGCGTGTAGCGTTATCAAGTTTTTGACGCCTCTGCCGGGGAATAGTTATTGTTTAGGCTTGATTTCTATCTCGTTTAGGTATACTCACAAGATTCCTATCAAGTGAGATCTTTTTTTCTTTTTTATTAGCTTCCTTGTAGTCTATCCCCCTTCTTTGTGCCTTTGTTCGTAAAACCTGTCCATTGACTCTTCCGTTCACCATTATGGAGAACGCGAATCCACTATATCCGCGATTAGGTTTTTTCATAAAAAATTATGATATTCCTAAAGCGGATTATTCAAGATGGTGGGAAGAAAGTAACCAAGTCCATAAACCTTTTCAGGGTTTCACCATTCCATCAACCCCACAAAATACCTCATCTAGTGAAACCTATGCTTTGTTTGAGCCTTCACCTAGGATAGACTTTCGTGAACAACCTCCGTGTTTAGAAACTATTTTTAGTGAGGCCCTTAGGAGAACTGACCAAATTTATGAAAACATTATGGTAAGCAACCAAGCATTAAACCATAAGTTGGATCAATTACTAGAATTGGTTTCATCACGACCTAAGGAAATAATACATGACGAGCATATAGATGATGTAGATGTGATTGAGGATGAGGTGAAAATTCTAGACCCACAAGGTATCCCACAAGTCCCACCATCATTTAAAGCATACACACCGCACGTGACTTACCCGGAAGTAGTAGGAGAGACTTTAGGAATTCCAATGGAGGTAGAACATTTGAACCAAACGCAACTGGAGAACATAGGTTTGAATACTTGTAGTCTCAGTCTTACTCTTAGTTCTAGGGAATTTCCTAGTGTTGATGAACCGGAACCTCAAGCTTTACTTCCATCCTTAGATAAACGAGGAACTGACCCCACCCATCAACCAATTTAGTCCGGGTAGCTTTAGGATGAAGGAAGCCATTCACACACCCCCTTCACCTCACGTGGCATATTTCCACCCTAAGGGTGTGTATCGCTACTATCACCCGCACTTAAACTTAAGTGTAGGGAAAACTTCCCCTTTATCTGTTAAATAAGGGTAGAGTCAGGCTCGTGACTCGAACAAAAACAAGCGCTTCTTGGGAGGCAACCCATGTGTATTTGTTTTTCATTTTCATTTGTGTGTCGTATATCTTTTATTAATTGTTTATTCTCATGTTTGAATTTGTAAAAATGTTTTATTTTGTCTTTAACCTCGTCTTAATTACATATAAAGGTATTTTACATAAGGGATAAGTGTAGGGAGGATTACACACGTTTTTCAAAAGAAACGTGAACATGAGAATTACAATTATTTGAAAGATATACATGTGTGTTTGTTCGAGTCAAATGCTTGTATCGAGTCATAATGGATGTTTTGCAGGAAATTTTTCCAGATTTTAAAGATAAAAAAATTTTCAGAATTTTTTCCAGAAAATCGCAGACTAGTTTTTGTCAGGATAACCTGACGGCGTCAGGATCACAACCTGACGACGTCAGGAAGGAGCAGAAACAACTGATTACTTTTTCTCGTTTTCTGTGCTACTTATAAATTTTTTGGAATTTTCCAGGTCTTAATTTTCTAGAAAATCTGCAAACATCCATTCCACAAGCATTATATCTTATTTAAGTCTGGAATTACATCTTGTTGTGATTTTTCTTTGTTCGGTTTGATGCGTTGGGTTATTTTTTTTCTTCAAGTGTGCAGGTTAATTTATCAAGAAGAAGTTACATAAGATTGGAAGGAGCTTTTCACGCATAAATTCTTCTTGGAAAGGATTTAACCATCACTTCACACACGGATCCTACCGAGCTAATCAGGGGAGTACTAGTTTCTTTCGTTTTTAATTACCTTCCAATTATCATAACTTTGATACTTTCGGGGAACATTGGGGACAATGTTCAGTTTAAGTGTAGGGAGGGAAAATAAAACGGGAACTTTGAAACTATGCTTATCCTTGATTATTTGTTTTGTCCAATTGTATTTGTGTAATAAACCATGAGAAAATGTCGGTTAGGGTAATTTTGGCACCAAATTTAAAATTTTTCATGACATATAAGAGTGGGCCATTAGTCTTAACAAAAGCGTCTCACGGATAGGAAGTTGCATGACTAGCACAAAAACCCTTTACCACCTAAATTCCACCCAAAATGTGAGGATCACCCTTAGATTAATAGGAATTAAAGCATTCATCTTTAATTCTTAGAGTGTGAACCGGTAGTATATTAGATTCTAGAACTTGTTTTGTGATGCATTCCGAGATCGCAAGTAAGACTACACTTGTGTAGTTAGGAATAACTAAATGATAAGAGGCATTAGGATAACCCTTGTTTGATACCCGTAATATAATTACTTTTTCCACATCGGTTGAGTAATTCCCCCACACCCTTTGCGTTGTACTCATCTTTAGTACACGATACCCCTAGTTAACCCCTCAGAGCCTATCCTTTTCGCGGTTCTCGTGATGTTTCGGTTTTTCCGGAATATCAATGAAGAGCATTGTTTACACCCCACCCCCAAATATACACCCAAATCGCCTTAGCCTACCCTGTATGCACTCACTTTTAGTGCATTATTGTTATCACCCTAAACCCTTAGTTCAATTATCTAGTTGCTTGCATGAGTTGCTAAGTCGAGTCATATCCTTTGTATACAGTTTTGGGACGATTGGGATTCATGGGAAAAGTTAAAGTTTATGAAATGACGGGAAGGGAACGTTAAATTCAAATTCCCTTTGTTTGCGTAATAATGTACCCCAAGTGTTTTGATCTTTTCAATTCGGGTCAAATTAGTGTTAGAGTAATAAAAACTCAAGTGTAGGGATGTGCCTATAAATCCCTATTATTTTGATGTTACTATAGAGGATGGTAGAGTAAAAGTGTATGAAAAAAAAAATCGAAAAAAAATAGAAAAAGAAAAAAATAGAGTGAAAAAAAAAAAAAAAAAAAAAAACATACGGGCTACCATCCTACATCTATCCTTTAAATTTATGTTTGTTTATTTCAGTCAGCTAGAGTTTAGAGTGTCGAGTCTTGGCTTAGCAACGCCATTCTTCGTATGCTTGTAACATAAGAGATTTTTGACCTACTACCACTATATAGCCTATCCCACCGAACCCTTTGTTTCCCTACCGTAAGCCTAACATTACAACCCTTTAAAGACCTCTTTGATAGTCTTTCCTAGGTGCTTACGCCAAAGCGATGGAGGTTTGATCTATTCTCAAGCCTATGGTAATCTATGTACTAGGACCGGTTAATGAGTGTTTATCTTCCATTTCTAATTTGTTATATTTCATATACACCCGAGAGAGATGTGAGTATCCAAACACCCCATGTGAGGTGCTAGTATGTGATTTCCGTGCTTGTTATGACTTTTGCGGGGCTTATATGTGTTGTGGACAGTTTTGAACGAATGCTTCATGACCCCTAACTTATAAATTAATTGTCTAAAAACACATTTGCTTGAGGACAAGCAAATACCAAGTGTAGGGATATTTGATAAGGTTTTAAAAGGTACCTTTTTGAGGGGTCGTTTAAGCCCTTATTTGATCACTTTTGTATCCGTTATTACTTAATATCGTTCCTTTTCACTTTTTAGGTCTCTTGAAGGCAAAATGCTGGAATGGCACTTATTTGGACGAAAAGGCGCGATTATACGAAGAAAATGGCCAAAGTCAAGAATCGAGACACTCAAGCTGCTGAAATACAAGGGGACGGCGTCACTGCTTAACTGCGACGCCGTCGGAGCACTTTTGTGACGGCTCAGTAGCCAAATTGCTCATTTACAAGTGACGGCTTCAGGTTTTAAAAGAGTAGGGCGTCGCAACTCAGACGGCCTAGATTTGATCCAGACGACGTCAGAGACTGAAGGCGACGGCGTCACACTCATAAGGTGACGCCGTCACTAGTTGCAACATGCGCGCGAAGTAGTTGATATTGTTTTGGCCATAACTTTTGCAGACGAACTCGGATTTAGGTGGTTCAAAAGCCCACGCGATTGGAACGAGAAAATCTACAATTTCCTGAAAAAATGGTCATGACGCCGTCACTCTATAGGTGTGACACCGTCACTCTTTGCCGACAGAAAATCTGCCTATAAATATAACATTATAACTTCACTTTTTGTAAGCCCTAAACCCTAAGTCCGATTCCAGGGTTTAGGTAGGTGTTTTTCCAACAACTTAAAGGGTTTCAAACACTCCATAAACATCGTGTAATGATTTGTTTGTTAATCCAATCCTATGGTATGTCTTCAATTATCATAATTGTTGCTTGCTCTTCATTAATTATGTTTGGCTAATTCACCTAGTATTTGCTTATGATTGTATGAAACTTGTATATGATTAATTAGATCTTATTGATTTCTTAGTGATGCTTGTGTCTATCTTCATCATTAGGGTGTGACAATTTCAATTAATCTAATTGGTTTAGTTTATAATTCTTGCATCCTACTGTCTCTTGTTTGATTGGTTGTCTCTTATCTTAATTGTTTAATGACCTAGTAATGCGATAGGTCATTCGTTGTGTAATTAATGCTTGATTAATCTTTGTGAACCTTAGGCTATAGCACTTAGAACGGTTGTAGGCTAAACCATCCAAAGAGGGCCTTAGAGTTAGAGTTTACAATCCCTAGTGGGTTTTGTAGACGAGACCCTTTGGTAAGTTCAAAGAGTTAGGGATAAACGCATACCCTACGACTTTAGACACACAACGCATTAAGAATAAGGATGTGACAATTCAACCATCAATAGGACGTGACAATTCAGTAGGTAGAATTGGATAGCTAGCAAGAAGTAATACATCATAAGTAGATACGTTTCGCGTTCCTGGTAGACCCATAATTTAGTTAGTATCTTTTGGGATAGTTGACTAGCAACTAATTCCACCCTCCCCTCCAAAACCGAGATTCATAAAATATAAAAATACAAAAATAATCATTCCTCACCTTTAGACTTAAATCGACATACACTTCAGCCTAACGACACTATTCCCCTAGAGAACGATATCAATACCCGTGGCTTACCCTAATACTACACTACAACGATTAGGTTCACTGCCTAGGGTGTTGAAAAACTTGCTCGACGAAAAGGAAGTTCCTTTGACCCCGAACGACGCGTGTAGCGTTATCAGTAATGCATTAACTAAATTTTGAAGATGAAACGTTTGAGAATTCTGAGAATCTAAAGGAGAAGGCATTTGGGAACCAGTCACATTGTTCTTTTGACCCTTTAATTGAGAGATTTGGGCTTTCAACTTTCTGATCGTGTTACAATGAGCTTGAATCTGTTCATCACGTTTGTTAATTTGAAAAACTGCATCAAAATCGGGAGCATCTGAGGATGTCTTGATATTTGAAGTTTTGATATTTTCTTTAAGATGTTGATATTTTAGTTGTAAATTAAAATGCTCAATCTCTAGTTTAGAAAAATGTTTAACCAAATTGTCGTGATCATCCAGCTCAATTTTCTCATTTAGTTTAGAATTAGTCTTTTCAAGCTCAATGACACGATCATGGGAGACTTTCAGGGCAACAGATAATTCATGAAATTGAGAAGCATCAATGGAATAATTTGTAGTAGTGAAAAACACATCTTGAGCAACACATTCAGTAATAAGAGTCTCATTCAATGTATGCAAGTTCTTCCTCTCAATCTCATTATATTTTAGTGCTCGCTCATAGTCACTAACCTCAACTATCATTGCATCAAATTCCTTTTCTATTTCTTTAATGTCTAAATTCATTCCCTTTTTAAGACTTTCAAAATGATCTTTTAGTAGTTTAAAGAAAGGCATGACTTCAGTTAAATAACATTCTTTTGTTTGCTCAAAACCCCTTTCCCCTTCAGTTATACCAGTGGGTGTGATCCTTTTCTTACACGTTTTCTCAAAATCATCAAATAGTTGAAAAATAACATATTGACTGATTAAGGTCTTGCTTTTAGTGGCAATAGTCCTAGGAACTAAATGCATTGGTGTATTGGGAGGATACACAGTCGCTGAAGGCAATTTCCTAAAGGGGGGTTTGTTACAACAAGATTCTCTGCTTTTTGCTTATCTAAATCCTTTTTCCAGAACACTTGTTCATCTTCTCCCTAGTGACTTCATCTGATTTCTTATCTTCCTCTGTGCACTCAATGCAACTAGGTTTTTGTCTAGGTTTAAGAATCTCATTGCCATCATAGATTACACTTTGAGCTGCTTTTGCTATCTTCCCGTACTCAGGGTTGGGTTTATCTATAATGGGATTACTATGCTTATCGCTTAAAACTCTATGCTTAGTGACCATGTGAGCAGTTTGAATGGTATTCCCTTGTACGTACAACTTATTTTCAAGCTTGTTTTTCAAGGTTTTTAGATTAGAAAAATCATTCAACAGTTTTGATTCCTTAGCACTGAATTCTTGCTTAAGCATTTTAATATTTTCTTGAAGTTCTTGTTTTTGCTTAGCAGTTTTAGAAAGTTTTTCTTGTAAGGAGTTTAACTCTTGTTTTAATACTTCTTCTCTAAACCTACTTTTTCTAATAGTTGTACGCATTTGGTCATCCATTTCCTGCTCACGGGTGGTTAATTCAAACTTAGCTCGTTGTTCATAAATAGCAACACGTTCTTTATAAGCATTAAGTTCAGAAATAACAGAATCATCAGGGGCACGTGCAGTGTATTCGTCAAACACATAGTCATCATTGACTGCATAAGATACATCACTTGGTACAATCTCACCTTCACTTTGTTTCACATATTGATCATATGGGACAACATTGATATTACCCATACTTTCAATATCTGACTCAATAATTACAGTTGATTGTACTTCGTTATGTATCTTTTGCTCATCAACTTCATCGTATAATTTTAATACCTCAGAAATGATTTTGTCTTTGGATGGACCAGCTTGTGGTGATGAAGAGAATTTAGGAGAGACCATTGGAGAAATGCTAGCCATGAAAATGGTTTGTACAGTAGGTTCTTCATCAACATCAGAGTCGTATGCATCACAATCAGCTACTTGAAAGGCATTCTGATGATTATGGCCTATCTCCTGAATTGGTTGCTCATCCACATCTGCATCATATGTCTTAGCATTTCCCTCAGCCAAGAACAGCAACTCCTCTTCATCCAAAGCTGCACCATTATCCTGAGCTTGCACAAGCAACATCTTATCCCTGAAGTACTCGGCATTCTGAGGCAATGTGTCCCTCACCTCCACAATTGTAACATTTGATTGGCTTTGCTTGACCCTAGTTTCCATTCCTTCCCCTATTCTGATTTGCAGCATAACCTCTACCAGCTCCACCTCTTGCTTGTTCGTACTGTCTTTCTTGAACTGGCTGCACCATAACCTTCCCATCTCTGACAGTGGCTTGATTGTTTAGATTGGATGCAGTTCTGAGATTGTTGTTGGTGTGTGGAAGAGATTTCATGTTTTGACTAATCAGGAGAGCCAGTTGATTAATGAAGTTTCCCACGTGTGCATCAGCATCAGCTTGTTTGAACATAGGATCAGGAATGAGTTTGTGATTACCATTACCCATGGGTATGACTTTTGAGGCTTTGGTTGTGATTCCGATGTTTGAGTAGAAGGCAGTTGAATCATTTGATGAGCTTGTCTCTCCCTGGTTGGTTTTGAACTGATTAAGAATCCTTTTTTCAAACATAGCATGTCTCTCATTCTGAAGGAGGAAGGCATAGAGTTGCTCATAGTTTGTATTCTTCAATCCTTTGGTTAGCTTTACAGAGGTGACAAACTTGTGCCATTCGGGGATTCATGTTGTTCATAAACTTTGAGTTCAGCTGAATGTTTGGCATAGTCATTCTAATGTTCCTCATATCATAAACAAGCTTGTGGAATCTCACATAGTACTCATAGACACTCTCATCTGGTTTCATCTTAAAGTGTTCAAATTCATCATAGAGTTGTGATTCTCTGTCTTCCATAGTTAGTTCAGAACCTGAGAGAAGCATCTTGACATTATCCCACACTGCCTTGGCTTCGGTGTTGTGATTGATCAGCTTGTAGATATCTTTTGGAAGACCTTGAAGTACGATGTTAAAAGCCCTGATATTAGAATCGAATCTCTTTTTCTCCTTATCATCGAGCTCATCATATGTCTTTGGTCTGTCAATTCCATAGATCATTGTTCCATCTTCAGCTGTATCAATTAAGTCTCTAGTAGTCTCAACCCGATACGGTCCTTCATCAATGGATTTGAGAATGTTGACTCCATTTTCCTTTCCAAGACCGTACAATCTGATTCGTTGAGCCCAAGAGTCGTAGTCAGTTCTGTCAAGCATGGGTGGATAACGAGTATCTGAACCAGCTGCTTGAACATCCTCGGCAACAGTGGAGATGATTGTAGGAACATTGGTAGACATGATGACAGATTAAACGGGATTTATAACTCTATGATTAAACCGGGAAATAGATTCTTTCACGGGATTTTACTAAATCAAGAGAAAACCGTATTACAGACAGAGTCAGCCAAGTCGCTAAGAAAACCTGAACCAAGTCGCTAAGCACCAAGTCGCTAGTAAAATTTTGACAGCAAGTCGCTAAGCACCAAGTCGCTAAGTTGTCATGTCGCTAAAGAACAACTCGCTAAGCACCAAATCGCTAGCAAAATTTTGACAGCAAGTCGCTAAGCACCAAGTCGCTAAGTTGTCAAGTCGCTAAAGAGCAACTCGCTAAGCACCAACTCGCTAACACCAACTCGCTAACAAACTTAGGTACAAGTTGCTAACTTTCACCAAGTCGCTACCCCTAGTGGAGACTCCACTAAGTGTACTGTTTCGGCTTGTCTCAATAGACAAGTCGCTAGCTCAACTCGCTAAGGCCTTCAACTACAACTCGCTATCAAATTACAAAGCAAGTCGCTACCAAGAAAACTTGTCCGTGGCTTAAGTCGCTAGCAAGAAAAACACATAAACATCACTTTTCAATCCAAAAACAACCCAACCACGATGATTCAAGCTTAATAAATCAAAACCCAAGCACATACAATGATTCTAAACACAAAACTACACTCAAGTTTCAAACTTTAACACTAGAAATAATCCAAATGATGCAAAAACCACTAAACTTTTTCAAACTCTAAAACCACCTAAAAGTCACTAGAAATCCAAAGATATGTAAGAGATGATCAAACCATGGCTCTTGATACCATTTGTAACATATTGGATTTCACATACACATCAAACCAAACACAAAGTAGGCGTACAAAGAGTTCTAGAGAGAGAAAGTTAGAGGTTTAGGGAACTTTAGTGAGAGAAAGAAAAGTCTTATTATGAGCTCCAACTCTCTACCTTGGAAGGTAGAGAGTATTTATAGTCTTTACATAAATCGCCACCTATCGGGCTGTGGATCCGGCATACAGTGGGTAAAGACCCGTCCGTCCTCCACGGTGTTACTTAAACTAAATACTACTTAACATATAATAATCTACGACTACGAGCTTTCTAATGATTGCATATACTTGAGGTGACCGACTCTTTAATAACTGGATTTACTAAATCCTAACAATTTTAGTTTTATCCTTATCAAAACTTGATGTGCTTATGATTTATCTATGGAAGTCTCATGTAGTCCGGTAGTCCAGTCTAATTGGTGGTGTGTAAGTTGTGTCACCACTATTTAACACAAAATTGAGATTGGAATTGTATTTGTTTTTGTACATGATGCATTTTTATTTCTGTCTATGCGTCATATGGTTCTCAATCTAACGTTGATGAATGCATGTTCATCTTGTAATCGCTTTTCATTTTAAATTTTACTTCACCTGAATATTCTTTAATTTTTGTTGAATTCTTTTGATCTTGTGATTGGATATGTAATAACCTAAATTTTCGTCTCGTAAATTCCCGTCATAATTAGAACTTTAAGATCGTCACATCAATTCAAATTCGAAAGTATAGAAAGTGAGCGTGAATTATAAATACTACACTATTCGACTTATTGTTCTATAGTTAACCTATAATATGATGTATATATTTTATTTTAACCTAAGTTAAAAAAAATGCTACATAAAAATAAATGCTACATCTCCTAGCCCCTTTTTATTTTAATTTTTGTACACTACTTATTTAGTCATAAAGGTGCCTAAATACATTAAAAAAAATAATAAAAAGGAAAGAATCCCCCCATTTAATCAAATTATTCAGCCATTAAGAAATTGTTCCCCCATTTATTTTTTTATAACCGTTCTCTCCTTCAAAACCCTATTCGACAATCAAGAAGGAAAAAAAAAAGAGCGGCATTCCCCATTTTCTTTCAAAAACCGATTCTTGTTCCCCTAAGAAACCCTAGCCGTCCCTTTTTGCCTTCACACACACATCATTCCTTTGATTCGTGGTTGCTATTCCAAGAAGTATTCGTGATCCTTGAAGCTAGGAGACTTGGGTAATTCGTTGGTGAAAGATTGGATAGTGTACGATCGGTTTTGGTGGTTCCTTTGCCTCGTTATCTTCCTTGTTATTCGATTTGGTACACACATCTTTTCCTCCTTAATTCACACGCCTCATATGATCACAATAACATTTATATAACATATGATTATTGGTTTAAAAATGGTGTTTGATAAGTATTTGTAGTTGGCTTAAATAAGTATGCATGACAGTAAGTTAAAACCCTAGATATATAAATGAATTTGGTGTATTAAGTTCTTGATTAATTGTGAGAATGATAGGAGATGAGGTTTGAGATGTGTGTCGTGTTTATGTCATTATAATTTATGCTTTAACATCATCTATGATTAAATCTGTGGAAAACTAGAAGGAGGGGTTGGATAGTTTTACCAATTAAAACTTCCTTTTAAACTATTTAGATCGACTTATGTCAATCTATTTGGTTGTGTGTGTTGGATGTTGATAAACAAGCATATAAGGATATGTAATGAAAAGAGAAGAGTAAGAAGCACAAAACCACAACGCGAGTATTTATAGTGGTTCGGCTACAAGGACACCTTCCTTGCCCTACTCCACTCCCCGAGTCACCTACTCGAGAGTTTGTAATCATTACACCAATCTCCTTATGGCGGAGAAGCCTTCACAACGTCGCTTAATCTTTTTACGGTACAAAGCTAAATACCGAGTTCTTTCACACCAAGGCGAACCATACCTAACACAACGTCGCCTACCCTTTATATGGTGCTAGGCTAACCACCGAGTTCTTTCACACGTTAGGTGAACTACACCTTCACAACGTCGCCTACCCTTTATTAGGTACTAGGCTAAGTACCTAGTTCCATTGCAATGGAGGAACTACTACCACACTACACCAACGACTAATCCCAAAGGAGATCTACTCCTTTACAACATCATCAAGGACATCAATGTCCTTGGATCTAATAATAGTCTATCTAGTACATCGAAACACACCATATCGAATGTACATCTAAGGCACCTTTCACTAATGCCTTTGATTAGATCTACAAGACACCTTTCACTAATGTCGTTGATTAGATCTACAAGACACCTTTCATTAATGTCTTGTGTCTTCACTTCTAAGCACCTTTCACTAATGCTTCTTGTCTTGACTTCTAAGCACCTACCACA
>BPTQ01000006.1:142539296-142553976 GCA_019973895.1 Chrysanthemum seticuspe
TCAATTCCAACAATATTATTAGTCGTTCTCTCCTGGGTGAAACTGATTCTCTCAAATGTAAAAATACGTTTAATTTTTATCGAATTGGTAGTTGGAATAGTATTCATAGAAATTCTAGTAAGGTGTAAAGTATTCGTTAAAATCGTATCTATCGTGGTCGTTTATCAAGTCCCGACTCTCTCAATTCTTAGGTTCATTGGTGTTATCTCAATGTTCATAGGGTAACTAATCGTTCTGATCCCAAGCTTAGTAGAGAATACGTTCATGGTAGTTATTTGGGATTGAATAATACTAAGGAATTCCGTTTCCAGTACCGGTATAAGGTATAAAATATTAAAAGTCAAGGTCACTCAAACTATCTTTATTACCCTCATGGTAACCACAATGATGCTTTGTATTTACACCCTAATAACACCAATGGTACTCCCATTATTTCTATCAAACTCACTGGAACTGAAAATTATAAAATATGGAATATGGCCATGACCTTTGCCTTAAGGAATCATAATAAGTTAGGGTTTATTGATGGTACTTGCATAAGAGATGATTCGAACCCTAGTCTTGCTAATCAATGGGATACTTGTAACTCTATTGTGGTTACTTGGATTCTTAACTCTCTCAGCCCTGAACTATTTGCTGGTGCTATCTATGCTAAAATTGCTTATGAAATGTGGAATGATCTTAAAGATACTTATGATAAGGTTGATGGTTAAGCTATTTTTAATTTGCATAAAAATGTAAACTCTCTTAGTCAAAGTGGGTCCTCTCTTGCTGATTATTATAACAACCTTAACTCTTTATGGAAACAATTTGATTGTATGATTAGCTTGCCTCCCTGCACTTGTGAGGCTGCAAAACATTTTGAAAAACACAATCAGCTAATCAAGTTAATGCAATTTCTTATGGGTCTTGATGACTCCTATGTTCCCATCAGAAGCAATATTTTAACCAGAGATCCTTTGCCTAATGTCAAAACTGCCTTCTCTGTTGTCTCTGGAGAAGAATCTCACAGAAATGTTTCATCTGGGAATAGCTCTGCTAAACCCAATGCTACGGCTTTTGCTGCAAAAACTTCTGATGGTGGATAATTTTTTGATAACAAAAAAGGATTTAACAACAACAATTTTAAAAGTTCTGCTTTTAATGCTGGTAACAGCTCAAACAACAGAGGACCAAACATGAATCTCAAATGTACTAACTGCAAAAAACCTGGTCACACTGTTGATAGATGTTATGATCTTGTTGGTTATCCTGCTGGATATGTCAAAAGGAATTTTAATGCTAAACCTGTCAGCAGTAACAATGTTTCCACTGATGCTAATCATATCACTGATAATAGAGCTAGCAACTCCCCTGTCTCTTTGTCTAATGAACAACTCTCCCGACTTATGAGTCTTCTTAATGACAACAATGTGTCTTCTGCTAATGCCAACATGGCAGGTAAAAATTTTTCAGGAACTTTCTTTAATGGCAGTATCAAGTTTAACATAAACTTCAACAAATTTTTTAACAACAACACAAAAACCTTATCTGGAAACATCAGTCTTGGTTGGATTGTTGACTCTGGTGCAAATCAGCACATGACTGTTTCTGCCAAATTTCTAATTAATGTTGTTGACATTTCTAATCTTGGTCTAACTGTTGGACATCCCAATGGTACTCAGGCCCTAATTACTAAAATTGGTGATTTAAAGGTCAATAATGACCTAACTCTCTTTGATGTTCTGGTTGTTCCTGAGTACAATGTCATTCTGTTGTCTGTTCATAAGATTGCTAGAGACAATAAGATGTTTGTTGGGTTTAATGAATCTAATTGCTATATACAGGATTTACATCAAAAAAGGATTGTGGGGATTGGTAAACAATGCAATGGGTTATATATGTTTGATATTGATTCTACATGTAAGATTACTTCTAATAACTGTATTTCTGTTTGTCATGTTTCTAGAAATCTCTGGCATCAAAGACTTGGTCATCCCTCTGACCAAGTCCTACATATACTTAAATCCACTCTTAAACTTGATAGTTCATCTGAATCTGATCATCTTTGTGATACTTGCAACAAAGCTAAACAAACCAGGGAACCATTCCCTCTAAGTGAACATAAATCAACTAAAATTGGTCAACTTGTTCATCTAGATGTATGGGGACCATATAAAGTCACTAGCAGAGATGGTTACAAATATTTTTTAACCATAGTTGATGACTATTCCAGGGCAGTGTGGGGTTTATATGCTTAAGGGGAAGGATGGTGTTTATGTTTCCATTGTTAACTTTACTCATATGCTATCAAATCAATTTGAACACAATGTTAAGATTTTCAGAAGTGATAATGGGACAGAATTTGTCAATAATAAACTTCAACACTTCTTTCATGAAAAAGGAATTTTACATCAAACCTCTTGTGTTTATACACCACAACAAAATGGTATTGCAGAAAGGAAACATAGGCATCTCCTTAATGTGGCTAGATCCCTTATGTTTAAGGGGGAATTACCTCTATATCTTTGGCCTGAATGTGTTCTAACTACTGCCTATGTCATAAACAGGTTACCCTCTTCAGTTCTGTTTGGCATGTCCCCCTTCTCCCTTGTGTATGGGCATAACCCTTCACTCTCTCTCCTTAGAGTCTTTGGCTGCTTATGCTATGCCACCATTCTCAACATCTCTGATAAATTTGGTAGTAGGTCTGAGAAAAGTGTCTTTATTGGTTATTCAAATGAGAAAAAAGGTTATAAACTTTTAAGTTTAGAAACAAAAAATATCTTTTATTCCAGAGATGTCAAATTTTATGAAACTGTTTTTCCCTTCAAAATGAAAAATACTTTGTCAAAACCTTTTGTTGAAACTTATGTGCCTAAAGATTTAAATCACAAAAATTTCTTTGACTCACAAATAAGTCCCAATGATGAAGGGAGAGTGACATCCTATGATGATGGCACAGTATTGAGTTATCCTACTAGGGATGATGAACCTGTTGCAACATCTATAGATGATAATACACACCCTGAGGGCACCACATCACATGAATCACATCCTGCTGATGCATCTTCTGATTCTGATGATACATCTTCTGATTCAAATCAGAACTCTGAACAAGAAGGAGGCTTCCCAGCCACTACTGCTAGAAGGTCAACCAGAGTTTCTTAGTTGCCCAGTAATCTTAATGACTTTATTATAGAAGGGAAAGTCAAATATGGTGTTGAAAGGTTGTTAATTACTCTAACCTTAACAAAGATAACTACTGCTTTGCTTCTAGTCTTAATAAAAGTATTGAACCTACCTGTTATAAAGAAGATATCCTTGATAGTAATTGGGTTGATGCTATGAACTCTGAAATTGAGGCCTTAAATGAAAATCATGCTTGGGATATAACTGATCTCCCACCTAATAGAACTCCCATTGGTTACAAATGGATCTTCAAAATCAAATATAAAGCTAATGGTGAAGTTGATAGATACAAGGCTAGATTAGTTGCTAAAGGTTACAACCAAAGGGAAGGAATAGACTATGATGAAACTTTTTCCCCTGTCGTGAAAATGTCTACTGTTAGATGTCTTATTGCCTTAGATGTGAAAAACAAATGGCCTCTTTTCTAACTTGATGTTAACAATGCTTTTTTGTATGGAGACCTTGATGAGGATGTCTATATGACCATCCCTAAGGGGTTCTGTAATGAGACCAATAAGAATAAAGTTTGCAAACTTGTCAAATCTCTATATGGCCTTAAACAAGCCCCCAGGAAATGGAATGAAAAACTTGTTAGTGTTTTAAAAGAAAACAACTTTGTTCAATCTGTCAATGATCATTCTTTGTTCACCAAAACAGAGAATAACAAGTTTATTGCTCTGCTTATTTATGTGGATGACATTGTTCTTACTGGAAACTGCATTGATGAGATAAACCTATTCAAAGAGTTTCTAAAATCAAAATTTAATATCAAAGACTTGGGAAACTTAAAATATTTTCTTGACATTGAAGTTTTAAAAACTGGGGATGACATATGTCTCACCCAAAGAAAATATTGTCTTGAACTCCTCAAAGAATTTGGCCTTCTTGGGTGCAAACCTGTGTCCACTCCTATGGAACCCAACTCTGTTCTTCCATGCATTCCCACTGCTGATGATCCCTTACTTATCAACAGCACTGGTTATCAGAAGTTACTTAGGAAACTTATCTATCTCACCCATACAAGACCTGATATCTCATACTCAGTTCATTGTCTGGCACAATATATGCATTCTCTCTTGAAATCTCATCTAGAATGTGCCCTCAATGTTCTGAGATATCTAAAAGGAGCTCCAAGAAAAGGTCTAAGGTACAATTTCATCAACTCTGAAAACCATCTTGAAGGATATAGTGATGCTGACTGGGCTAAATGCAAGAAAACCAGGAAATCTGTCACAGGTTATTGTGTCTTCTTTAATGATTGTTTGATCTCATGGAAAAGTAAAAAACAAAACACTCTTTCAAAATCTTCCACAGAAGCAGAGTATAGATCTATGTCTACTGCTGCCTGTGAAATTATTTGGATTCAAAAAATCTTAAAAGATCTAAAAGTTGATATCAATCTCCATGTTAATCTTTTTTGTGATAATAAATCAGCTTTGCAACTTGCTGTCAATCCTGTTTTCCATGAAAGATCAAAACACTTTGAAATTGATGTCCACTTCATCAGGGAAAAAATTGCAAGAGGTGTTATAAATGCAAAAAAGATTGGCTCTTCAAACCAAACTGCTAACATTCTCACTAAAAACCTCCCTGTTTATCAGTATAAATTCTTGTGTGAAAAATTGATATTGTTTGATATGTTTGCTCATCAGATTAAGGGGGAATGTTAAATTCTGGGGTATTAATCTGTAGCAAACATGTCATTCTATCAATTGCTAATGGCTTTCAAGTTATGTTCAGTGCAGGCTTATTACAGGGGTTGATCATGGTCAAAGCATAAATGGTTTAAAGTTCCAAGATGTTCATTTCTGCTGAAGGCTTTCTCATTTCTGTTGATGAGTCATTTATAGCCGTTAGAGGGGTCTCTGTGTATCTTTATATCCTATTTAATAAGTCCCTTAATCTAGGGTTAGATACAACTGTGTGTGCAGTCATTGTCTTTAATTCTCTTCTTTCTGATCATTACATTGATCTTGTCTTCTCTTTGTATTTGTATGATTATTGTCTCATTGACATTAATCTAACCTTGTAACACTTTGGATACTATTGTTGATTTAATCTAAGCCGACTATTGAGGCTTAGGTTTGAATAAAAGTTCTATTGTTCATCTTGTGTTGCTGATACTTTCGTACAATTAACTTGCACTAACTTTGGTTATAGATTTATAATTAACATGATTTAAGTTTTGTGTATCATAAGAGAGTGTTAGATCGATCTCCTAGTTAATTAGCTTCATCCACGAGTTAACCACCAAATCACCAATGCTGCCGTTTTTTCCAAAAATTCTATACAGATACAACAACAATTATACCCAATCCTGTATGCACGAGGTATAGGGGAGTGTATTGTAGATAGATCATACCCCTACTTTAAGGACTCGAGAGTATGGAGACTGCTTCCAAAAAACCTCCGGTAAGTGTAAATTAAGAGGGAGAAAGAGTTCAAGAAAGTGATCATGTAGCGAAGCAAGAAAAGGAGAACAATTAAAGCATATAAATCCTAGCATAGCAAAGCAAATAATCATACACAACATGAAAAACATAGCATAAATATAAATAACACCTGGAAAGCAAAGCATATGAAAGCATTAAAGCAAATAAACATGCAACACAAAAAGGTAAAGCGTATAATATAAAGAACGAGAATAGGAGAAAAGGCGACAATAACATAAGAGTAGAAATGAACATAAGCAATGAACACAAAACACATGCATGGGGGATAAAAAACAAAACCAACATACAAGCATGGGGCTAAGGAAAAAATCATTGAAGATAAAGCTAAGGGCTTAAAATATAAAGAGCAAGAAGACAAAAAGACACAAGAACTAAAAGACACCTGTAGAACCTAGACGCCTAACAAGCTAGAAATAGAAACCAACTAAGACCTTAACTGCCTATTCTGATTCGAGCTCTTCACGCGTTCCTATCAGAAGTCATGTTCTCGGTCAAGAGAAGCTTCTTCATGTCATGATTCAATCTATCCTCTCACCTAAGTTTTGGTAACTTTCTTATCAACCCGTCCAATGTTAAAGCTTCCACCCTCCTAACTGGTGCACAATGTGGTCTCTTTTTAACATGTTTGAATCATCTCAACCTTTCTTCCTGTTGGAATTATATAACATGACAATCATATATAAAACACATAAAACATCAAAGAAACATACGGAACCGTATAGAAATGAATAATGAATAACTATTTAACATAAACATAAATGTATGCGTACCTTTTTGAATCTAGCCCAACAAGAATCAATTCCTTTAAACTAGTAAGTGATGAACCCTAATTAGGGTTTATAGGATTATGTGAATTACCCCTTACCGATTTTTTAATTCAATCCAAGATACTAACAAAAGTATGTTAGTATCACGTTCTTGTACACACGTACTAAATCAAATTAAAGTAATGCTAGTTTTAAGAACACAAAATAATTTTGTTTTGGAAAAACAAAGGATCGACACCCTTGGGTGTTTGATCGATCGGTTATGGAACAAAAACACACAAACAAGTTTTTGGTTTTTGATTAGGAGTACAAGAGATGGAATACAAAGACCCTAGGCCTTGTATTTATACACAAGATAACTTAGTTAACAAGTTAAGCATGGGTTGGGCTTGGAATACCCCTTGGCCGATCAGTTTGTATATCCCCAAGGGATTCCGGAACCTTCCCAATCTCTATTTTATTATTTAGTCCTTCCATTTAACATTTAACGATCGTTAGTCCATTACACTTAATTAACTCAATGTCCGTTATATATTTCGTGTAAATAATAAATAAATATAACATTTTATATCTAATTATTAACTTTAATTTTCATACGCAAAGTGTGCAATCCCGTGGTCTCGAGTTCGATCCTAACTCACGACTACTAATTTATATACATAAAACCAACAGCTCCTACTTGGATATATCTTAATAGCGTGATCACGTCGGTTAGCGTCTAGCAACACTTCGATGCCTCTAGCACAACTCGAGTAAGGCTCCTGGAAAACCTTTTAATGATTTCTCATTATTATTATCCTTTTGTTTCTAATACCACGTTAAATATGAAATTAAGTCATTCTTTATTCAACCATTTTGTTTCTCGTTTTAAGTGATTGACCAAGATTACCAAATATTTTGAATATATTCAGGGGAGATTTTGGATGTGGCCGCACAAACATCTTGTCAACCCTACGAGGGGTCTAGCAGTATTAAACTTCAAATAAATTTGAAGGAACAAATTCTATCTTGACTACGAGACTAATCCACAAACTTTGTAACACTTCTGGAAACAACCCTTATGACTACCAGTTACGTATAACGTTAAGTTGTTCCACAGAAATGCACTACATTTATGACACTTATCTGGTATAAATTATGTAGTTGGGATAAGTCCTATATATAATTCAATGAATATCATCTGAAATTGGTATGCTTTCTCATCAATATACTTTCAAGTATATTCTACCACATCTCTCAGATTTGTCTTAGTTTAATGATACTCTCATATCATTAACTGACAATGGACAATTTAGAATAACTTAGTTACTCATGGATTAAACATGAAAATATAGGACAACAATATTATATATGAAAATAAACATAATAAAAATTTTATTTCATCAAAATAGTAAATGTTTACAATATCCTTTATCCAAATACTAATCACAGTTATACATGAAACTATTAGCAAAACGAAGTCCAATGCCATTGGCAAGTCCAATAAGCTTTTCTCTAGGTAAAGCCTTAGTGAAAGGATCAGCTAAGTTTTCGTCTGTGTGAAATTTCAGTAGATTAATTTCACCTTCGCGGACTTGTTCTCGAACATAGTGATACTTCCGTAGAAAATGTCTGGTGCCCTTCATGACTTCAGGTTCATTGGCAAATATGATTGCAACAGAATTGTCACAATACATATCAATAGGCGATTCAATTGAAGGCATAACACCAAGCCTTGAAATGAATTTCCTAATCAAAATAGCCTCCATTGCAGCTTCCGAAGCATCTATGTATTCAGCCTCTGTCGCAGACATCGCAATCGTGCTTTGCTTATTGCTCTTCCAGTCTACTGCTCCTCCATTAATGACAAAGACATAACCCGTCTGAGACTTCGTATCATCTTTATCATATTGCCAGGACGCATCACAGAAACCTGTAACACCAAGCTCTGTGTCTGGATTTCCACCATATACTAAAAACACATCTTTCGTATTCCTAAGATACTTTAGAATATGTTTAACAGCAGTCCAGTGAAGTTCACCTGGATTCTGTTGATATCGACTGGTCATATTTTGAGCGAACGCCACATCTGGCCTTGTGCATCTCACATCATACATAATAGATCCTACTGCCGAAACATAAGGAACTTTCTGCATGCGTTCCACCTCTGCAGGTGTTGAAGCACACATATAGCTACATAAGCCATGCTTTACTTCCATCGGCAAATATCCTTTCTTGGAATTTTGCATACTGAATCTCTTCAATATTTTATCAATGTAAGCGCTTTGATTTAAACCAATTAACCGCTTTGATCTATCTTTGTAGATCTTGATTCCCAAAATGTATGCAGCTTCTCCTAAATCCTTCATGGAAAAACACTGTCCAAGATATGCCTTAACACTTTGCAAACTTGGAATGTCTTTTCCCATAATTAATATGTCATCGACATAAAGGATAAATAAAATTAGTTCACTCCCACTAACTTTGTGATATACACATGGCTCATCAAGATTTTGAATAAATCCATACCTTTTGATTTCTTCATCAAATCTCTTATTCAATTGCCTCGATGCTTGATTCAACCCATAAATGGACATTTGAAGTTTGCATACACGGTTTGGAAATTGCGGATTCACGAACACCTCAGGTTGCTTCATATAGATGTCTTCATTTAAGCGACCATTCAAGAAGGCGGTTTTGACATCCATCTGCCATATCTCATAGTCATAGTACGCTGCTACAACTATGAGAATTCGAATAACTCTAACGTCTGCTATAAGAGAAAAGGTCTCCTCGTAATCTATGCCAAGAGTTTGAGTAAAACCTTGCGCAGCTAGACGAGCTTTATAGATGTGTACATTGCCATCCATGTCAGTCTTTATTTTATAGAGCCACTTACTTCCAACTACCTTAGCATTTGGAGGAAAGTCAACCTCTTCCCAGACTTCATTATCTTTCATGGATTGCATTTCCCCATTCATTGCAGCTTGCCTTCTTTCCTTTTCATGACTTGCCATGACAACTCTATAATTATCAGGCTCTCCAAGATCTCCTAATATAGTTTCCTCAACTTCTATGTTAAGACTTAGACGTTCAGGTGCACGCGTAGTCCTTACAGATCTACGAATGGGAACCACTTCAACTTCTGGTGGAGGACCCAGGCTATCAGGTTCTACCGGAAGTACGTTAGTGTTTTCAGAAGGTAATGTATCTTCATGATTGATTGTACAATAAATTGTACTGCCAGGCTTCGATGGTGATCGAAGGTAAGAGGGTGTGTGTGTATTCCAGCCAAGTTTGTCTTTCACCTGAGAATAAGAAATACTAAAACACAACGTTAAGTGATTGCGCAGGGGTTGGACCCTGCGAACCACCTCCGGCGTGAGAGTAAGTATGAGTTATGGTTGTATAAGTGAGTATAATTAAAGAGTATAGTGTTTGTAGAAAACTAGAAGGGGGGGGGGTTGAATAGTTTTACCAATTAAAACTTCCTTTTAAACTATTTAGATCGACTTATGTCAATCTATTTGGTTGTGTGTGTTGGATGTTGATAAACAAGCATATAAGGATATGTAATGAAAAGAGAAGAGTAAGAAGCACAAAACCACAACGCGAGTATTTATAGTGGTTCGGCTACAAGGACACCTTCCTTGCCCTACTCCACTCCCCGAGTCACCTACTCGAGAGTTTGTAATCACTACACCAATCTCCTTATGGCGGAGAAGCCTTCACAACGTCGCTTAATCTTTTTCCGGTACAAAGCTAAATACCGAGTTCTTTCACACCAAGGCGAACCACACCTAACACAACGTCGCCTACCCTTTATACGGTGCTAGGATAACCACCGAGTTCTTTCACACCTTAGGTGAACTACACCTTCACAACGTCGCCTACCCTTTATTAGGTACTAGGCTAAGTACCTAGTTCCATTGCAATGGAGGAACTACTACCACACTACACCAACGACTAATCCCAAAGGAGATCTACTCTTTTACAACATCATCAAGGACATCAATGTCCTTGGATCTAATGCTAGTCTATCTAGTACATCGAAACACACCATATCGAATGTACATCTAAGGCACCTTTCACTAATGCCTTTGATTAGATCTACAAGACACCTTTCACTAATGTCGTTGATTAGATCTACAAGACACCTTTCATTAATGTCTTGTGTCTTCACTTCTAAGCACCTTTCACTAATGCTTCTTGTCTTGACTTCTAAGCACCTACCACAAGTGCTTATCCTATAGACGATAGATACCCTTCACTAATATCTTCGTCTTGACACTTGAGACATCTTTCACTAATGTCTTTAACACTACGCTTCTTTGAATAAAGTAAGGGATCATCAAAAAGAGGACTTCAATAACCTTGATGATGAGGAAGCTTGGCAACTCATGGACTTGAGCTTGCTCGACTTCAAAGGTGGTGATCTTCCCTTTAAGAGGAACCTAAAAGATCACACAAAAACAAAACTACAAACATAGATCTCTTGGATCTATGGTTAGTGAGATTTAACTCAGGGGAGAAAGTATGTTAGAGAGGGGTGAGAAATAATGAAGAAATGGCTCACTATTTATAGAGGAAAAACCTACTGTTTTCCCGGATCCCACGGATCCCTTCCACTTGGGATCCGGCTAGCACAAAGCTAGGGATCCGTGGTCCGCTCCTCTTTGCCCATGGGTATTTTTGGTTATGGGTCATGGGTCATGGGTTATGGTTTGATCCATGGTTTTCTATCTAGATACAATGTACCTTAAGGATACATTGAATTTGTGTAAGTGGTATATATAAAACCATGGGTTTTGGGTCAAAACCATTTGCTAGTATTTAACCTTTTTGTATATACTTGTATTTACCCAATTTAGCATACACTTAGTTTTTACCCATTTTGGTATACTTAGTTTAAGTATATGTTTAACCCAATATGTAAACACTAGTTGTTGTACATATGTATCTAAGTCATAAAATCACTTATACTAGTTTTAGTGTTTTATGTGAAAGCGTAAGTGTGTTATGAAACTATTAGTTCAAACTATTTACGTGTTTTATTTGTTTCCTTAAAATGATCTTACTTTTGTTATCGACAAAACATTAGAAGATCGTAAAATATAAATAAACGTTTTTACAGCTTATTTGTATTAACAATCTCCCCCTTTTTGTTGATGACAAAACATAAGATTATTTTAAGGAAAAACTAAAATTTGTAAAAGTTTGAATTTGTAGTTTTTACTTTCTTCTCCCCCTTTTTTGTCGAAACAAAAAGTGTTTGAAAGAAAGCAACACATCGTTTTTAATAAAAAAAATGAAAGGAAAAAAAATAGAGAGCAAGTAACGGGAAAGGATCTCGTCGTTACTCCCACTTGACGAGTCCACCCCTAGGTAAGGGCGTCAAGAAACTAATTCTAATCTAGTTCATTTGCAACTAACTTATGCAAAGGATTACGTCTATGTGACGGGTGTGCTCCCCCTAGATGATTGCAATATTTGCAACGGGAAGTTATGAAATATAAATCAAATGTTGCAAGTAATTTTGCAACGTATTGTTTTGATACGAAGCTCCCCTAGCTTTAGGATGTCAAATACTTTATGTGTTAATTGAAAAACTGCAAAACAAGGGTTAGAAAACAAGTATAATTCACAATTTCTGGCAAATGTGATAAAGAAAAAACATTCTGACTTCACGGATCCCACGGTTCCCTTCTAGTAGGGATCCGTCTAGGCAATACTGAGGGATCCGTCTGGCTGATGACTAAAATCAGCAAAGATGATATAACAAGTAATGTTATCACACAACTGAGATATGAATACAAAGTAGTCATATGCTCAACGAAATAGCAAGTAGCATGTAATTCCATTTAATAAAACAAGAGTTATGATATACATGACTCAAAAATAAGAAAATAGACAATACATAACTAGGAATTTCTTAGACCAACTAACGCTTGAAGCTTAGACACCACTATAATCCTCTAGCTCAAGTTATGTTTAGGTTTAATCTCGTCGAAACGTTCGAGGAGATGATAAAACATGAAACGTTGGTCTTCTCGTACTTCATCTATCAAACTTTCAACATGTTGACAATGATAGCAATCTTTGTCATGGCTAGGTAGTGGTGGTGGATGAAATGAAGTGGCTAGATTCAAAGGATCAATTGAAGTGGTTTAAGGAGCCTCGAATGATGGAGGGATTGGTGGAGGTCCATTTAGGAATGGTTCGATCAAGAATGATGATGGTGGTAAAGATGTGTCAACTTCCATAAGGTCGGGTGGTTGACTTTGATGATTTATTATAATCCAAATGGGATTATATGATGGAAACGGCGAAAAGGAAGCCGGAGCAAGTGTTGACTCAACACCTTGATTTTGAATCATTGTTCCTCCTAATGAGGAGAATGTTGTCGGCGGAAGCGGATGAGACGGCCTAGGTGGCAAGTCCTCTAAATTGTAGAGGTGAGGTGATGATTGTGGGGATGTAAAAGAGATAGCTCTAGGAACCAATGGTGATGGTTTAGTGGAGATGATATTGTTTGGCCTAGGAGGTATGGTGGTGTTTGGCATAGGTAATTTTGTGGGTACTAACCGTCTAGGAATTGGTTTGATTGGATGATAAAGGTTTGTTGGTTTGACCGGAGATGATTCGGTTGAAGAGATTTCGTGTACAACACGAGCCCTTTTGATGGGTGGTTGTTTGGTGGATAGGTTGTTACTCGGGGTTTTTCTCATGATGAGATGTTTTGAAGGGATTGCAAAAGCTGAAAGTTAGGATGAGAGTGATGACTATGGAGATCCTAACAAGGTGGTTTATAAATCAAGAGATTTGGAAAGTGCATTTAAGCCTTAAGCCACTAAGATTCATTGGAATGTGATGATTAGCATGCACAAGAGTCAACTACAGAGGTTGTGCTGTTCAAGGAACTCATTTAAGATGAGATGGAGTGTTTGAGTTAGGAAGATGAGTTGAAATGATTGTTTTACCAAGATTTGTCATAGACTGTCATCCGGATCCCACGGTTCCTTTCTCAGAGGGATCCGTCTAGGCTAGTTCTAGGGATCCGGCGTTCTGCAGTTTATGAAAGAGTGGAAATGATGTTTCTAAGATCCTAGACCTGCATCACCTTGAGTGTTTCAGTTCTCCTAAGTGTTTTAAATGAAGGGGTGCTTAAGTGTTTGAAGGCAATGAGTGGTGTAGATAATGATTGTTATTTATGGAAAGATTTGGAACTTTCAACAAGTACCAATGGATGAGCAAGGATGACATTAAAGATGTCAATTGAAGTTAAATGAGACTAAATGATCCTAGAGATCAGGTGGTGACTTAGGATTGTGTTTTTGAAAATATCCTAATGGTTTTGAGATGGGAAAGCTAGGATTTGATCAACTTTGATCAATTTTGAGGTGAGGTTGATTTATGATCAATTTTGTCATAATCGAAGGATTTCTAATCTAGATGTGAGGGATCAAGTAAAGAATGAAGTGTGAGTTTTGAGAGCGGAAGAGTGATGGATTGAAATGGTAGATCTACCAAAGTCTTAGAGTGTGATCTATGTGAGTTGGAATGAGTAAGAAAGGTCAACCTATCTTGATAAAGTCTTAATCTACCTTAAGACACTATGTTTATCTTAGTGTGAGGTGTTCTAAAGGATGTGTTTGACATACACTGCTTGCAATTGCATTTTCTGTTTTGCCGGATCCCACGGTTCCCTAGATGTAGGGATCCGTTTAGTACAACATTTGGGATCCGTCTATCTGCTAGACAGAACCTTTACTAAAGGTATGCAATGATCATGACAGTGCATTATATTCCAAGCTTTGTTTAAAGGAGTTCTAAAACTAGGATATCAAATGTAAGATGTGTTATTTCATGAAAGAGATAGGATTACATTGATAACTAATGAGTAGAGTAGAATTGATCCTATTTGACTATTCTAGGTTCCTTGAGTGTCTTCACTAGGAGGATCATTATGTTATTGATGGGTATTGGTGGAATCATGAATGAAGAAAGTCTTCATGAGAGATATGTTTAGCGGTTCCATCATCTTGTTCACAAGTACGTACAACGGACTTTGAAATTGAGGATGGAAGTGCATAACATTGTGATATAGGCGTGTCAAGAACATTCCATAAGGGATGAGTTTATTCTTGGAGCCTTGAAGATTTTCAATTCGCCTTGCGAAGAAGTAGGCGAGATTGTATGGTTGTTGTGTTAGCAAACAGTACAACGTGTGAGCACAACAAGCAGGAAGAATATCTCGATTTCCCCTAAGACTCCAAACATTTTCACGTAGAATAAGAGCAACAGGCTTAT